>SNQN01000866.1:0-19115 GCA_008642245.1 Bassia scoparia | reverse complement strand
GAAGGAGACACCTGGTGGGCACTAGGAGTTTCTGTGAATAGGTCTGAGGTAATTGTCATGGATCCGACGGGGCTCCTATAGAAGATCGTCGAAGTTCAATTGAGAAACTTGTGARTTTTAACACCAAGTTTTTTATTCTTCCGATCCCACGTTGAAATGCCAATTGGCACTTGAGTTTTAAAACTGAAGTTACTTGTATTTGTACTTTCAATTTTGTTTTCAAGTTAGAKGCTACCGATTCTCTATTGGATCTGTTAT
Organism: Bassia scoparia; assembly: GCA_008642245.1. NCBI lineage: Eukaryota > Viridiplantae > Streptophyta > Magnoliopsida > Caryophyllales > Amaranthaceae > Bassia > Bassia scoparia. The sequence continues at coordinate 18,857 of SNQN01000866.1, read as the reverse complement.
CACATTCCTGGAATCTTGGAGTAATCAAGTTGTGGAAGTTGTCATCAGTGACTTATAAAATGTCGTGCCTAGGTGGGTTACTGAAAGAATTGTATTTGCAATATTGCTACATTACTCTGAATTGTTGTCATGTCATTGAAATTTTGACCCTTCAATCTTATGAACTTGCTCTTAGCAATTCGTCTGGTGTGATGATGTTGAGAACGGTTAAAAAATTAGCTGATCGAATAAGACTTGTCATTAAACTAGGTATAATAGTATGAGTTTATTGGCCCACTTTGTTGTGTTCTTTGTATCASCCAAACTAGGTAAACTCATTCACTAAGTGTTATACTTAGATATTTGCAACTAAAAATAAAGTGTTGAAWGATATATTTTTCGATATTTATTTCAATTAAATATGACTTAAATATGCATTATCTTAACAAATGAAGCATTAAATATTGAAATTCATGTGTTTAATATAGGTTGCATAACATCTTCCATACAAATAATGCAAAGGGTACTTTTATTTATTCAGTATTCTCATTACTTAGGGGAATTACAGAAGTCCTTCTAATCCARATTTTACTCTTACATAAAACTAAACACAMCAAACACAACAAACACAAAACAATGTAGTGGAACACCTCTTTATTTAGCACATCTAAAACAACACTAATTCACAATACTACTCATTCTCATTTTCCCCGAATATTCTGTGCTCATTGATCTTGAATAAACACCTTCCTGAAACCTGATTATTGTTGTTGACCATGTAAGTGCGAAACCAGGATTTACCGGCATCGCATTGACCTTTCCTAAGATAACAACGAGTGGCGATTTGTTTTTCTCCCAATGTAACCTATCGCAGGTTCACAATCCTGCCATTGGAGTACATTAAAATATTTGGTCCGTGTCCCCCCAAACGATCTACCGCAGATTCGTGACAACGACTAGACATGATGGTGCTTGCCATTCGATGAACTGCGCAACCACTGCCCGCTCATCGAAGTAATGGTTGAGAATACGTACCATTGAGTCCACCGAACAACAACATGGACCTGCTTCTCTTCTGACCACACGCTTCAAGGTGTTGGCATCGATGCAGGAGTACGAAGTTCATCCTCAGTAGAGCCTGTCCATTCATAGACAGTTTCCTTAGTACATTTCATGTTTGCATCCTTTATTCCTTCAAGCATTGATTGACGCGCGAAATGGGAAAAAGGATTTGTGAAAATGAAAATGTAGATGGCAGTGAGCATTTCTGCCACCTAACTCAGATTGGAAGTACAGCTTGACCAAGAGGAGCTGACAGACATAGTTGTGTTCCCCAAGCACCGCTCTCCAACATAATCTCTCACCACGGAGGTTAGTGAACCCCCCCCCAACATGGAGTCAAAACTGAGCTTCCTGTCTCAACTTCAATCACTCAGACATTTCTCTTGACTTCACTAACTAGCTATCTCTAATTTAAGCTGATATGTGTTGTGAACTAATGAGGGATAAAAGCCACCATTATATAGGAGGGTCAGTGCTGTTCCTAGATTCCCATCTATGTGAGCATTGAGATGCCCATGAGTGGTCCTAATTAGTCTAATCGTCCTGATAACAAAGAAGAATGTGTATTATAAGAAAAGGACAATTCTTTTTTCCTCCCTAATTCCCATTTATATTTCTGATTAAAGGATAAGCCGATTGGATATTTAAATTAGTTGAGGATCATATAGTATGCAAGTGCTGATCAATAATTGAACAGAATACAACATTTAAATACGGAGTAATTACAACTTTTACTAGATGGAAATACAGTCCATTAATACATAACAAACATTCCTAGAATTTTCAACCTGAACCTTATAACACGAAAATTACATAATTCAGACTACATTCAGCATAACTGGTTAACAACAACGTCGAATAAGTAGATTATAATCATATGCATCGCGTGAAGAAAATGATAGAGAACTTATTGTTCGAATTGTTGGCAGACAAACAACCATTTAGCCAAAATGGTTGCCATTACTTCTATCGTTACCATTGGCAGGCTCTGCGAAATACAAAGAAACAATAATTGAAGTCCAAATGCAAAGTGTTAAACAAATCAGAAGAAATGATAAACTGATAAAAAATGTCATAGTTTGTATGTAACTTATAGTGACATAAGCTTATATAATCACTGGCCTCACGTCATAGTTGTCATCTTCGGAATGAACGTCTCACCTTTGCCCGGCTGTTATATGTCCCACACAACACAATGTCCGCCCCAAGACTACATTATACACTCATCAAGTCCCTAATTAAAGTAATGTATCCTAATTTCCACAAGTCAACAGATAGTATGTTCAGACACCGCAGTATCAGTAGCATAAATGGCTAAAGGTTTTGTGATTTACTACCCTCTTGAAGTTGGTAGGAAGACTCTCTTTCGCAGCTTGTCTATAGTTCCACACCACAATACTTGAACCTAACTCGAGTTGTCTTAGTCTCATCCATTATAGGACTCAACTTGACACTAGCATACCTAGTAGTGGGTCAGATTTTTTCAATTCCCTGATAACAGACACAGGAATTTCGGATATGGGCTTGTCAATATGGAACACTTCAAGGCACAGTGAAACAAGCTATTTCTAAGATTATAGGTGTGTTACCAAATTTTTAATTGGACCTTAAATGTAATCACAAGCTTTGGGTCAATTATCTTTGACAAGAAAGTCTGGGACACTTTTGTTACACCACTGTAGCTAAGGTGTTCACTGTGCAAGATCATAAAAACATTTTCAACATTAGATCTACAACAATTAGGGAGGCTAGCTGGTACCATGGAATCCATTTTGCTTACTATGAGCATATCCTTCATATCTCATATGCAATGGATTATTTGGCCTCATCAACCATGACCCTGCAAAACCTCCGATATCAACGTCTCCAGGATCATCGTTCCACGCACCACCACTGCTTCATGTACATACATCATGTTGAATGAATCTTCTGCTTGCTGGTCACGTTTGGAGTCCACATGCATAAATTTGGATGGATTGGAGCGTAAAAAACCGGGTGGGAGGTTGTCAGGATGAAGTGGTGTTTGTTTGGCGGGTTGTTGGAGCACGAGCAAACCATTGTTTGTATGTTTGTCAGTTAGTATAGAAATTTAGTGTTGAATATCACAGACATGGAAAGAAATGAAGTATGGTGATACTATTATATAATATAGCCGAGATGTTTACGTCCAAATGGATGTGTATTTTTTTCCATTAAAAAAAATTAGTTGATTATACCACCTCGTAGCTATTCTTTGTGAGTTTGACTCACACTATAAGTTGAGTTTACCACTATGAGTTTGTCAAACTGAGTATAATATTTTAAGAAACCATTTAAAAATGTTCAAAATAATAAACTTTGTTCCAGCTCGGTCGGAATTTGTCTGCCTTTGCAGTATTCTCAGTCTACGATGGTCACAATATGACCAACCCCACTCCAGCATCTATGATCTTTTAAAGCCAATAGAATTTGTTGTTCACTGAAACTTTGTCCAATGTTTTGGTAGTTGGTCAATGAACTCTCAAACCATGTCTCAGAGTCCTCGGTTCATTGTTTACTATTCCCTCAACCTTTGCTTCGGTTCATCTTATGCTACGGATTTAATTTAATTTACTTCCGAAGCCAATCGGAAGAGAATGCCAAAGAGGTCTATCTATGACCTTTTCAGGGTTTTGCTAAATATTATTTTTAACCATGGTTGTTAAAATCTCGATTTAACTTTTAAAATCTTACAATTTTACGATCTTATTGATGAAACGATTTAAATCACCACCAGAATCTTAATTTTGTAAAAGTGTAATTCCTAATATTCAATTCTCATTAGTAATCTTAAAATCATCATTAAAATCTTATGAATTTGACGATTCTAAACGACTCTAACAGAACTTCAAAATCTATTAAAATAATAGGTGATGCATTTTTTATATTGTTTCTTCTCTCACATACTCAATACTGCGTATAAATCTATTAAACTTTGACAATTTGCTTTCATAGTTCGGTCAAACTCATCTTTTACATCTATAATGAAATTAGTAGCAATTCTTTAATGCTTTAATGCATGATTGATGGCCTTGCACTTCTAATCTTAAGAGTATTAAATGATTTATTGTATAAAAAATGACCAAATAATTAAGTAAATAATACTTCTAAAGGTTTTTAATGGGAAAAAAAAATCTATAAAAATAATCTAGAATAATCTAATGGGAAAATCTAAATAATCTAAAGGTTTTTTAATGGTAAAAATCTAATAATGTAAACACTATAAAATAATAATGGGAAAAAAATCTAAATAATACTTCTAATGGTTTATGCTCTTCAAAGTTAGGATAGTGAAGTACAGATGGTATAAAAAATCTTTTTCCAGAAAACTTGTCTACAACGGTCATTGGTTTCATTGTAGGTAGTACAAATGTGGTCTGATACACGCAATTCTTTGGAAAATGCAATTCATACTTTTGTCCTTGGAAGATGCTTAGTGCCACTTTGATCGAACTGACAACACTGTCTGCCGACCCGTCAGCCGTCAACCATTAATGTACTTCGCCGGCAGTGACACTTAAAATTAGGATGGATGGGTTTTCTTCCACCAAAACCATACTATGTAATTTTACGGACGGGAATATGATTTCCCACTGATAGTTAACGTCGTTAGAATGTCTAATAGTGTTGGGTTTAACACAGTAACACATATCGACTTACCAAATGAAACAAACTTCCAAGCTTCAAAGAGAAGGGTTCCGGCGACGCAACCACCATGGTTGAACTCAATCTCCCAAGATGCTTCTATAGAAGATACCAGCATGAAGAGATGGAATTTGAATGTGTAAGTTTCAAAGACTRTCTAACTCCATGTCAAACATGGTCTTTGTTTGCAAAGCTAATGCTTAGTGCTTGTAAAATTACCATGTCTCCTGCTGTTATTTATTAAGTYCGTTGTTCCCATGATTTGTATGTAGCCTAGGGTTGACTTTGAACTGTAATCATTTAATGTGCTTGCAATCACTCAATCTCAGCAATTGAAAGTGCAATAAAGTCTTCATATTAATGTTATAAAATGAACTTAATGTTCTTTATTATACCACATTTAAAGTGTACTCTGAAGTGTGAATTGATCTCAATTGTAAAGATTCTAAATTTTAAAGTTAATGTAATAGGGTCTCTCACAAGTCACAACAATGGGCAAGACAAATTGTAAATTTACATTTTATGTTTAAGCCAATTTACTTTAGTGATTTTCTAAAATTCCTTTATGTGAAAAAAATTATATAAATTCCTTCATTCTGTAACATTACTAAAATATAAATTCTAATCGTCAAAATAAATTTAATATATAAAATTATACAACTCCATTTACACAATTGTGATGAGGTAATTGAAATTATTATTTCAAAATTAAATAATTAAGGGGTTGTYTGTGCATAAATGTCTAAAATTCTGAAGTTACGTTGGACAACCACTYAGGTAATTCCRAAGGGTTTCAACCACATTCTACTTGGAGAAGATGTTCTTATCAAAATTAGGAGGGGCAATACTTACAGAATTTGGCAATGCAACTTGTTAAAGAGATTGGGTGAAGGGGGCGTTAGAGTTTTTTTCTCTCCTAGTGGTTATCTAATTGGTTGAATGATAATTAGACATCGAGTGAGGCATAGTTTTGTATATAATGGTAACTCAGTGTTCCTGATGTATATAGTGTTGGTCTGAACTTGAGTAGTAGACTTTCCCAGAAGGTGTACGACATTTGGCATGCAGATGGTCCACAGAGGAAGCCTGCCTTGTTGATTTCTATCGTGAAAATCAATGTGACAGGCAGCTTACTTGTCAAGCTCTCAGCAGCTACGTCATCGGCAACATGGAGAACAGAAACTTGGCAGGAAGGTTCTTGGTAATGATTGTTACCAGTTAAATATATATAAATTTTTTCAATTGATTAACAACACTATACTCAAGATCGTTGTATTTGTTTGAGGATAATTCACTCAACTTTAGCAAGGCGCAATCGTTTTACTGGAACAGATATGGACAATATGAATCTGGAAGCAAAAGGAAGATTAGCCATGTGCGGTTAGGTTTCGCAACAGCAACAACAAGGTTATTGGGTGTGCAATCTCGGCTGGATTCCTAGCATTTGCCACATAGCGGATCACACACAACAGAACCGTCTCACCTTCGAGCTATTAAGTCCTTTTGATCCACTGACTTTCAGGTGAATGAATTCAACAATTAAATACACCATCCAAGTATCGGAACCAAACCTGACTGATCGACATACCTCATTCAGTCAGATTGAGGTTGAAGATTGGCAAGAATAAACACACTAGTTTTTGGGATACAATACATGTTTTATATATGTTAAGTGGAAACTGTTTCATCTTTTGGGTTACAAATATTGAAGGTGCCATAATTGTTTGTAAACTTGACTTATGATATTTGAAATGCAAAAGGCCTTAATAAAAAAACGGGAGTTTCTAATACAGATTTTGCAAAATTTACACTGAATCTAGAAGTGTCCATAAGTAAAACTCAACTTATGATTAAAGAAGAAGACCAAAACAACTTGACAATATCTTATATGCGTAAATGACAAACCTGAATGTCCATTTGATTTTAAACTCGTGCATGATATGGAGCAAGTTTTGATTAAAATATGCATTCTTATAAGACATAAGTAGCTAAATATAGGAATACTAAGAGGAGATAGAATGTATCAACTTCATACAATGGCAAGCATACTTCAGCTAAGTTACATTCGTCACATCAACGAAAACAAAAAAGGCTATTCTCAAACCAAAAGGCACATAACCACTACAGTCAATTCAAGTACACTAAAACAACAGACACAATGTTAACCACATTAGAAAACACAGGACATAACAATACTTAAGAAACTACTACAACCATAATTTAAGGCACTTAACCACATCCAAATTTAGGACAATTTAAAGCAACTACTAACAGAGTTAGTACTACTAATCAGGAGAACATGCGCGCTACTGCTACCATCATGCAAAGCAAAGGTATACCCTACAAGAGGGTTGCTGCATACCAAAGGCAAACTCAACTAAATTCCTGCAAAACCATAGTGACCATGGAAGCACCCTATTATGGTCCAGCAGGCATCTGCCCAACCTGGATCAGTCGTTTCTTCTGTTATACACCAGGTGTAGACCAAGAATGAAACCACCAAAGAGAAATCAGCCCCTATATTAAGATTCCCACCAGAACCTACTAGAACCAGTTTAAGGTGTTACTCTATTGTTAATAGCTCATGTGGCCACAGTGGTTGCTTGGCTTTGCTGAAACAAAAAAGGGCCTCCTTGCAAAGGTTGATCCTTGCAAAGTGAAGATGCTATGAAATAGTCTAACATGAAGGAAAGCATGGAAAATGAGAGAAGAAGAAGAAAGAAAATCTACATCAAAACCAAAGCAAGAGTTAAATAAAAAGGGAAAGTTGCCCTCCATGATGACTAAACCCTGCAGAAGCTCTCATCAATGGGTGGACACTTTACCCTTAGCCTTCCTGGGACCTTGTGCTTACCGCCCTTTGGTTTCTCAGAGGACCAAAACCGTCTTCTCTCCTAGTACAAGAGCTCTTCTGGGACACTAGTAATCCTTCAGCAGAGTTGGCGGTTCATCTTGATTTTGAATAACTAGAGAATTATAGTACCTCCAACAAAGAATTAGGTATGTCTACCGCTTTTCAGAAAACGATAGCACACCATACACAACCTCTCCTTGACACCAGGAGTAGATAAGGAGTGAATTGCAGATCCAACCAGAATCCTTGAAGGAGTAATAGTAAACAACAACTCACATACCAATAGATGAGGGTAGGACATCATATTATTTGCAGTACGCCAGCTTCTTTGGCTCGGCTCTTACGCCAAATAAGCATGGGTCTTAGTAAATCATATCCAACACAAATATCTTCTTCAACCCCTCTGTGGAAGTCCTGCAATACAATGGGACGTCAAATGAGACATGCATCTTATCAAACCTGTGACACTTCTTCTTCTTTGGATCATAGTAACTACCTTGATTTTGGAATGCTCCTTTTTATATCTTCTCCACCTATCCAATAAATTCTCTGGAACCTAAAAACAGAGTACCATCATAGACGCAATTAATAATCAACAAAAAAGACCATGGCACTACTCCAAATAACTGCACACACAATTCGCATTCATTATGCAGATCAAAGGTGACTTATACAACTCGATCATTTATAGGAAAGTTCCCGTTTTTACAATCATATAGTTCCAAACTCGGCAGTACCCAAAACCTCAATCTTCCATCACCATTGTACATGTCGATCATTGAATGCATTGTAAAGGTTTCATTAACTCGAAATGCTACTCATGAAACTTGTGTGTGTTATAAAGTTGTCTAACTCCTTCAATGGTATAGCAAGTGACCAACTGTTGTGTAAACCTAGCACTCTCCGCATGCAGATGTCTTTTCAGCCTCAATCCTATACTCCCACCGCATTAAAATATTTTTGGAACAAATTGGATAGACAACGCGTTCCTCTTTCGTAATCATATCCATTCGAAGAAACGTTGATGCTCTCTGATCTTGTGTATCTTCAATCCCTGCCACAGAACATATGCCACAGAAAAAGGAATCCACATCTCCTTAAACCTCAAACAGCCCTAGAGAACCAATTAAGGAAAACAAAAAAGGTATAGACAAACAAAATCAAAGTACAATGGAAGCAAAATAATTGACAAGCCTTTTATAAACACAACACCCTTAATGGCCATGGTATCCAATAATGCTTCTCTGATTTTCTTTTGAATAGTGAATATGAGAAAGTTGATTAATTTCCGTGATTTTTGGCTTGTAAAGCCTATCAAGTCCTGAACATGGAATTTGCAAACAAAATAAATAAAATTAATGCCTCAATCATAGTTGCAAATTAAAATTTTCAATTGCAAATAAGACTACACAAAATCACCAAAACAATAGAAGGAACATAATTAGTGTACCTTTGGGTCACTCATTTGTTCCAATGTACTTCTTAATATTGAATCTCAACCCGTGACGCCTCCAGCATGAAACATGTAGTGCATCACGCAAATCTGCATCAATCTCTATTATATAAGGGAAGGGGGGAGGAAGATGGTGTCCCCCATTTAAAATCGAACATACCCTAATGAATTAAGTGATTAAGAGACTTTAATACCCTTAATAATAAAAAGATGTGAATGAGCTTGAATTACCATTCTCTTATTCAATTGAATAAGAGAAAATACATCAATGACAATGATTTCAATTGAATTAAAACTTTAATGAAGATATAGTTTGAATTCAAGTAATAGTTGACTTAAATATTAATACAATTACTAACAATTATTGTAATTAGTTAATATAAATTAATAATTTAATTTTTAAAAATATTTTATTTAAAGTCTACTAAAAGTAATCATTTTAAATGAATTGCAATATTTCATAAATCTAGCACGCATCGCGTAAGTGCACGTACAAACTAAAATTTGTACTATATAGCATTCCGAAGTAAGTCATTTTAAATGAATGATATATTCCATAAGTCAAGCACGATCGCTGGCACATAAACTAGTATATCAAAGTCGCCATATGACCCGAACTTTTTAAACTTCACTAATGCCATAAGCACCATCGATGTCTTGTATCCCTCATTCACATTATCATTTGCTTTCTTATGGCTGCATCCTGATTCAGTTAGCATGGCCAGGGCGATTTCCCCATGCAACCCACCCAATAGTCAAACAACCACTAACGTCTCGGCAATCTTCATTCATGTGATAAAAGTGCACATCCTAGTAGAAATTGTTGTCCATGGTGATTTACACCTATGAAAGTTTGAAAATGGAAGCTCGAATTAGTTGTAATATAAGTCGATCAAACAATAACATCACCAAAATATCTCATAAGCTGCCCAGCTGCCCGACTACGAGCACCAACCCACAGACATCTTTGAACTGACAACATTCATCAACCTAATCTTCATAAAAAAAAATCTCATTATTCTTTCATCTCCTCCAGTACGATATCATGCATAGAATCTCCACCCTCCAATTGTAAATATCTCCAATTTCGAATTTTCATGACAAAATCTCGTTGTGTAATACCAAATTATCCATCCACCACGACCCTCCACTAGACACCTAGGCTTATATTAACTCCAATAACGCGCTGACGTCCGCCAAACAAACGCCGCTTGATACTAGGTGCATTCTTGCTGCTATATGGCTAATAAATCGAATGTTCGGACTCGGTGGCAAATGATTTCCATGTGCAAGAACACCTCCAATGGTACCACACAACCGTCCTTCGTCGCACTAATCTACAATATTACGGGGCAATTGACAACTTTTTTGGACTTGGTAACTTCTATTGGATCGCCCTTGTGCCTAACAATTTGTGGTCTTGACAAGACTATCCAAGGTACAAGCACTAATCAGCTGTTGCCTTCCCTTTAACAGGCTGTAACACCCCCATGACACAAAACTGCAGGACATTTCCTCCACATCCGTTACCTTAACCTTTTTCGTGAAGGAACCTGCCTAGTCCCGTGGACTGCAAACCAACAACCTTGGCCAATACACCTGAAATGCAAACTATTCCCTCCAAGAAGCATAACACCATCCTACCATCAAGAGTAGTCAACATTGGCACCAAGCCCCGTACCCTTTTAATTGGCATTGGACTAGTCTCCCAAGCGCAGATTGCTTCAAATACCTTTCTTCGATCAAGGTGTTTCCCTGTACTATAACACAATTGCCAATTCCCTCAACACACACCCACAATGGTAGCACAACAGATAATCACTCATAGGAAGAAGAAACTTCAATAATCAAAATAACTAGAAAAGACAGCAAAACAAAAAACTACATCATACAATTCAAATTCCAAAATTACTCCAGAAGAACCAATTTTTACTAAAACAACAAAACAACCATGTTTCATAGAAAGAAGCAACAAATCAATCGTAATAAAATCCTGCACAAATCATCTTCTGCAACAAGTAGGCAAAACAACAATGAATTAGTACAATAGTAACAATACTTAACCTCAGGAAATGTCAATGACAACACAATACAAAAGTTTAGCCCGAACAAAGTGCAATCAAACTAATATTACAACCTAACTATAAGCAAAAATTAGAGAGCATCTTTTGCAACACTGAAAAGCTGAATAGTACTGCAATATGTGCAATCTCAAGTGACAATAAATGAAAACAATACACATAAAATAAAATAACTCCCTAAAAAGGGGGTTGCTCAATTAAACAACTCCTATCACATTCAAACCCAACTACGTCGATCGAATACCTCATTGCATTCGGATCGGAAGTGAGCGCAAATGAAACTCCGACTCTTCACCAGTGCCATTAAACACTCTCCGCAATCCCAATTAAAAAGCAAAGAAAACTCACACTACAGATCCATAAAATTGTGAACACATCTTCAAAAGTAAGAACTAACAATTGTTTCGACAGCTGATAAATTCAACGTAAAATTAAATACCGGTAGAAGTCGGAAAAAGAATTCAACGTAAAATTAACTCTCAATTTTCGGATCTTCACCCACAAGGTTCTCACTTGAAGAAAAAGATTCACATTACTAATTGTGAAAAAAAAATTTTTATGTTTAATAAAGGGTATACCATGGATCATATAACAGACCCGTTCACACTGCCAAATTTAATTTCCCTTTAAAAAAAATAACAAATAGAATAATTACTAATTTTCTTTGTGCACTACACTAAAGCAGATACTCATAGAACTTTTCCAACTGAAATAACAAGGGTAATCCAAGCATTTAAAGTTATCAAGATCATTATGGGCGTTTTTGAGAAGGCTATAACTCTAGTTTCTTCCTTGGCAGGGCTTAGTATAACCAAACATTTCAAAGCTATCAAGATGATCTTCACGCGGTCCAATTGGGATCAATGAAAAAAGATTATTGTATGAATTTATTCCTCGATTGAAAGTTGAGTGAAGCACTAAAAAGAGTTTCAAAAGTCCTTCGATATTGCAAACTGAAAAAGGATTGTAATGGTCCTCGACAACAGATATATATGCTGTCCAAAAGAACGTAAGTACTCATCACGTTTATTTCTAACGTGTGTAGAGAGTTTTAGATTAAAAGAATGACTATTCTCTAAGAGAAAAGTCAGAAAAGCTTCCTGGCAGAAGGAAGCCACAAATTTGAGACTCCGGAAAGTGCCCTCAATAAAGATTTTCCTGGAATCACAAATGGATTAACCCAATTGCTATCCTTCTCGGTTCTCTAACTACTTTTAATTTTTTCTTATAATTGGATTTATGTTTTCCAACCAATTTGCTCAGCTAATTGGATTTCTCCATAGCACTTATACATACTCTTGAGCGATTAACTATCACCGAGCTATGCTTCTCCCTTGCCAAAATCAGTAACACTTCGAAGCTCCCGCCATCATCACACGTTAATTCACCGCCGTATCACCACTTTACCTTCCCTCTTCCTTCAACTACCTCCACTATCCACTTCTTTCCCCCTTCCCTTTCCGATCAACTCGCTCTGCACGGAATAATGTTTCTTGGTATTTTATGGCCCTATGTGAAAAATTCATCCTCACTTTGTTCTTACGAGATTGGATGATGCCTCTATTTTCCTTGTTTGGCCTTTATATGGTTCCTGGACACTTTTATTCCTTTTTGTCACTTCAACGCTGATCAGTTGGGCGGTTCGCCGGTGATCTTTCACCGATTTGTTTGTTAATTATTTGGTATATTGGCGAATTCTGGTATTTTCGTGCTTTTCGTTATATTACTAAATCTGTGGTATTATTGGCTGAATTTAGGGGTATTTTTTCATGTTGTCCAGTATATATTACTAGATCTGTTACCTCCTTATGGTTTTTTCTTAATTTTTTGCCTTGATCTATGTCCTTCCCCCTATATGTTGTCTCACTTTGTTATTCCTATTAACTACTAGCTCTCTTGTGTTTTGATATATTCTTACTATTTCTCTGTTTAATTTCATATCATCTACTTGTCTCTTTCCTTTTGCAAGGAACTCCTTTGCTTATGGCTGCAGGAGTGCTTCCTCAAAGGCTCCATAGAGTATTTATATATCCCGGTCTCACACCACCCCCTAGGGTCACTTGGTAGATCCCTGGAAGACCCTTTCAATGGAGGTGGACACTTTCTTATGTGACTTCCCCCACTAAGTACATGTTATATTATTTGTATCTTGGTTTCTGGCTATCTTATTTCTTTGATGTTTTGGTTTCCTCTCTCCTATATCTACCTCTCTCCATTCTATCTTCTTCTTCCACTGTATTTTTCTACCTAGGGCCTTCTCTCACCAACCTTGGCTACCTTGGTCTCTGTGCCACCTATTTTTGCTGCTAGTCAATCTGCTACATATTATTTTAGGTGCCTTACATGTTTCTTGCGTCTCTTTGATTTATCTAGCTCATTTTGCTGTTTGATTTGATTTGTATAAGTATGATGCTGCATGTGATTGCGTGTTTCAATCCTATGACTCCATGCCCTCCCTAATGTGTTGTGCCTCTTAATGGTGCCCCATGGCAACTGTCCTTTCTTTATATGTATAACCCCCCCTTTTGTTGCTTATTATGTGTTCAATTATCCTTTTCAAACTTTCCTTGTCACCTAAACCTATGTTTTCCATGCTTAACTCTGCGTCACATTTGTATTTCGTGCTCACATCCCTTTATAACGTGCCTCACTTGTGTTCCACCCTCTCTTTGGGTGTCTATTTTAGTTGCATGGTTCGTTCATCACACTTTTTTTGGCTGATTACTGTGTTTTTGGGTTACAAGGATCTGGTGTTTGCACATATCCGAGTTTCCTCTTTCCTCTACCTCTTATTCCTTGTATTTATCATTTTCTCTCAATTACCCAATTTACTGTGTTCTTAACGCTCCCTATGTATCTCTGTTATCCCCTATAAATATACCACATCTTACTTTTTCTTTTCACAGCACTCTCTTCTTCTTTACTCCTCTCAAAACCTTCTACTGCTGTTACACCCTTCAATGTCTTACATTCGACCTCCAAGCCCTAGTGACCAGGGTCTTTGCTGAAAATCGCCATATGGATACACAATGCCCAGCCTCCAGGAAGTATTCCTCCCTTTAAAGTGAAATATTCTACCTCCAGCTCTCCCAACCCATCCAAGGGACCCTCAGATTCAGGTATTGCTTCCCCTCCCTGACACACCCCATCCATGGTCCTTCAGAAGCCCATGTGGGATTATGCCATGACCCTTAGCCAACCCACGTTATTGATTCTGTCTACCCTGCCCCTAAATTTTTTACTGACTTTCCTAACAACAACTGCCTTATTGGGTAGGATTGGGGACCCCCGTACCCATCAACAGTTATTGAATCCAAACTTAAAAAACAGTGGTCTTTCATTCAGGGGATGTCTCTTTTAACCTACTGGAAAGCGACTGGTTTCCTTATTGAATTCACCTCTGACAAGTGAAGCAACTGTTGTCGTCTAAACGCCTTGGTTTGTCCTCGGTCTCAAACTTTGTCATCTTGCTTGAATTGGTTTGAGTCTTTGTCCTTGACTCAAACCCCTGTTACCATATAGATCATGTGGTTAAAGTTCATCTTCTGCCAACAAGTACGGACGGAACCTATTCGACTCAATTGCTTGCCCCCGTAGGAACCTTTGTGAGAAATCGATATGTACCAAGAGAGAGAGAAATAAAAGTTTGCCAAAGTATGTCCAACACTTGTTCTACACTAGTTCCTGGAAGTCCTCCCACTGTCAATTTGGACAAAGTGAAGCAACATTCATTTGAATTACGGAAGGGTGTCTTTGGTGTGTCCCTCTGGGGGTATTTATGCAACACTCCGCTTGATTGTGCTCCTCTCAAAATTCAGGCCTGCCATATGCATCGTAGGATTAAACAGAGAATCCTCCCCCCTTTAATAAGCTGACACCTACTACTGACCTGCCCCTGCTGCTAAAAATTGATCAAAGTGGTCACCGTCGTAAAGTAGCTGCCCCAGGCCCACTCTTTAGGCCGCCTAAGCAGGTCAATTCCCTCACTGCTACAAGACCTCCCTCTCCTACTCCTACTAATCCCGTTCTTCATCACCCCTTTCGACTCCCTTAAGGCTCTCAAGTACCTCCACCTCAAACTGAGTTCTCTTTTCTCCTGATCCAACACGCCAGTCCCATGAAAATTTGCTTTGACTGTGACCAAGAATACTCCCCATACTGATGTGTCCCTGCGGACACTGTGCTCTCACCAGCTTCTGTCCTGCTACTGGCAGCTTGAGTATGGCAAAATTGGCCGATGTCTCCTTCATGAGAGTTGACTTCTTCAACTCCATGGCTCTTGGACACTATACCCACACTGAGTCCCGGTAAAAGACGCAGAAACAATAGATGAGCGGATGAATTCCCCTTCCCCGACATGACAGTTCACTCTACCGCTATTTTACTCATCTTCTGGTTAACTTTTCATTTTGTTGCTTTTTCCGCTTCTCTACTTCTGATTCCCTTGAAAGCCTATAGATGTTGATCTTAGTTTCTTCTTCTTTACTTGGTTCTAAGCTACTTAGCACGTCCCTCCTAAAAGGACCTCTCTCGGTTCCCCTTATTGTATTTTCTCTCTGTTTTATTTATTTTCCTATGTTCCTTTTTTTCTTCTGGTTTATTACCAGCTGACGGTTTCAACTCTTTTTAATATTTTACTTCTTTGTTTCTTATATCATCGTTGGCCTGTTTGTTTTGTTGTCTTATGTCAGGTAGTCTAAAGCTTAGTAGTCCAACCAACTTGCTTCTCTCTTCATTTTTGACTCGTGCTTCACGTATTTGTACTTTCATCTTTATATTTTCTCCTTGTTTGCTATTTACTATTATGTTCTGGGTATGGATGACTTTGCATAATGTCCTTTTGTTCATTTACTATCAGGGCTCCATGGTCCCTGATTGTGACTCTGTAATAGTTTTTACTATTTTCCCTTGTCCTTTCTCCTTGTCTGGTTTTGTCCATCTGATCCTTTTTGCATTATTTTTTACCTATATTTCCTCTTAACTTTTGTTTCTTTGTTTATTTAGATTGCGGTTATTTTGTTTTGTTATCTTATACATTTTAGATATTTCTTTTGTTGTCTGTTCTTTCCTTTTGCTTCACCCCTCCTTTTCCTTTAGGCCTAAGCTTTTTCCATCTTTATAATTTCATGTGTTGGCGCTTGCTGTGCGTTCATGGGTAAGGATGACTGTGCACCCTTTCTCTGAGTTACTTAGTTAAGCCTTTGCAGGTTTATCCTGGGTTTGTGTGCAACTACATTGTTTGGATTTTTTCCACACTTTATGCCTGTGCCCAAGCCTTGGTATATGACAGTTTGGAATAAATAGATGTTGTTCCAATCGCTATTTCTGGTCTATACTTTGGCACTGGTTGATCACTTTGGTGCATCTACTATCTTGCCCCTACGGTTGGCTCCTGGCCTATATGCACAGCATGTGGTGTGCATTCTACTCTCAGCCGCTACCCTTTGTGTACTCCCCATATAATTGCTCCCATTTTGGTATCATTACTTGTGTTCCCATTCCTTCCACCTATTCTGCATTTTGCCCCCTCATTTTTTCTAGATTATGCTCCCATCCGTATCTAAAAGAACCGTTTGCCCTGTTTAGACAGTTTTTAGCTTTGGAGTCTTAATTATAGCTACCACCCTGTGTACGATGATGAGTGGGTTTCTGACCGCTTTCTTCCATCTTCCTATCGTCCTTAACTATATTTTTCCTTTTGATTTGGTGTCCCTCTTATTTGCTAATTTCCTACCTTTATCTATGGCTAACTATTAATTCATTATTTGCTATCATTTCTTTTTCTTTTTCTGGGCTGTTGCCTTTCATAACCTCATTAGCTTTCTTATTCCTGGCTCCTCATGTGTTCTATCAAGGTGACAAGGTGGCTCCACTTCAGCTTGCTTTTCCCTCTTACTATTGCAATCCCGCGTTATGTTGGTCTTTTGCCTATTATACATCAATGCTTTTTTGGTACTCATCGTATTTTCTTATTGATTTATATGTCTACATTTTGTTTATTTTATGGTCTTTTGGCCCCCTTGAATCTCCCTATTACCTCTCTATTGCTTCACTCGCTGCATTCTTCCTCTCCCATGTATTTTTATGTTATTTTCCTTCCAGTGTTTTAGGCCAAATAATTTTGTTCCTTTACTTTGTTTTCCAGGTTGTATCGTTGTGTTTTTCCTCTTACCAATCCGCCCCTTTGGATTTTTACTATTAACTGCACCCCCCCCCCCCTGGGTTTAGGCCCTTTCTCGCCTAGCCATTTTTTGTTTGTTACACGACTAAGATTATCTCAGTATACTTGCCATCTGATATTTATTGCTCTCCATTTGTATGTTGCCTCACTGCTTGAACCCCCCTGTGTCATCTTTTCCCTTTCTCGGTTTAATCATCGTCTTTAATTTGTTTGCTTCCCCTTACGAGTTCCTGAGACAATTTACGATCACTTAATGTTCTCTCTCTCCTGTTAGAAAATCATTAGTTGAAATATTCAAGGGCAAAACGCCTCAACAATTAGAAGAATATTTACTTAGGTAACGGTTTTACCCGGAATATCTTATTATCATTGAAACAATGTAACAATCAATAGTGCCCGTCTTAAAAAAATTAGTCCCGTTACGGGAAATTTGGTTTGATCATGTGCATAAATAGTCAAGTGGCCACTGTAGTGGAATGTGGATTGTTGGAATACCATTAAAAATGATCTCCATTCATTTTTCTAGAACATCGTTTGGCTCTTTATTGGTTTTATGATAAAGAGCATCGACGTTCGTTTACCATGTTTGCAATCTATGCCCGCCCAAGGAAAGAGACAAATCGTTTTTGGGATATACTTGCTCTAACGCTCCCTCACCACTCCTTGGTTATTATAGGGATTTTCAATATTATGCTTAACTCCAATGATAAAACCGGTGCAATCCACTTACCTCACCATGTACGATAATGTCGTTATTGTCTCATGACAAATTCAATAGATATCCGGCCAGAGTACCCAGCTCTTGGAAGAAACTGACTAGGCCCACACCTCATTTATGAGCGCTTAATCGCTCATTGGGGGACCAATTCTGTGGTCTTCCAACTATACCCCTCTGCTAACTGATCCTGATGAACCTTTTGTTCCGACCGACGCCCCATCGTCTGTCTATACATCATACCTTTACAACACCTTTATCGAAATTTAGGTCCATAAACGCATGGACTTTAGACAAAGATGCCGAAACTATTGTCCAGTAACATGGTTTTGACAAAAAAATGAGGGTTCGCGTTTCTTTTGCATCACAAAAAACTAACAAGCATCAAATTCCTCGAAAGATTGGAAACTTTCGAAAATACGGGAACATTCCAAACAAGCTTTACTATTAATCACTCTAAAATTCGAATATGGAAAGTCGGGTGCGACTTAACCCCTTTTAACATCCATAGTGAAACAAACACCTTCAATCGATTTGCTACTCCAAACGCGAACGCCTACTTATTCGGCCAATGTTGGGGAATAGTTTGCTCTCCAGACTGGTATATGCAGGGTGATCGCAACTCCAAAGTTTTCATAACATCAATGCGCGAAGGTAACGAAAGTCTCAAAATTTTTCGTTTACCAAAACGATGATAACCAGTGGTAACCACCCGAGGAATCTTACTGAATTTTTTTTTCAAGAATTCAATCATCGTTTTATAGACTGAACACCCGTTCCTCGGACTTTTGGCCTTAGTTGATACAACCATATATTGAATACGACAATATTCCCCAATCAACTGATTTCGGCAGATCAAGTTAAACAGG
>SNQN01000865.1:90747-118176 GCA_008642245.1 Bassia scoparia | reverse complement strand
CTCACCGAGCCACCACCTACCACGCTCCAAGCCACCACCGAAACCCCCCTCCCTCACCGCACAGCTCCACAAACCTCAGATCTAGCTTCACAAACCCCCTTTCCAAAATAAATCAAACCCACGACGCACCAAAACACCACCGCACAACCCCTAACCACCACGCAAACCACCGAGGGTCAAGATTTAGTGTGGCGGTGGTGCGGCTGCAGTGACACAGTGTAAGTAGCGGCRTGCGATGATGCGACATGCGATGACGGAAGCGGTGGTTGAGGGTTGCTACGATGTGCGACGAACGTGGATGACGAGGTGGTGGTGGTCTGGTACGGTAGAGAGAGAAAGGGCGGTGGAGGCTATAATTTGGGGCGATGGTGGTTGGGGTTCGTGTGTGGGGAGGGAAAGCGGGTGCGTCGGTGGTCTGGCGGTTGGTGCGGCGCTGGCAGGGAGGTGGTGGTGCGGTGGTGCAGCAATGCTAAGGAGAGAGAGGAGAGAGAAAGGGGTGAGARAGGAGAGAGAAAGAGGTGAGAGGAGGAGAAATAAATGGATGAGGAAATAATGAAAATCAGATTTTTGTTTTAAAAATAATTTAAATAGATGAATGGTTGTGATGCTTTTGGTTGATTTTAATGGTTGAGATTAAAGTTCTCATGGTTCTCACCATAAGAGTGGTTCTCATATGAACCTAACTATATATATATATATATATATATATATATATATATATATAAAGTAATCAGAAATTCAGAATAGTTCACTTTTTATTTATAGTGTTGTTTTGAAAAAGTAATCACAATATATAAAAAGTAAGTAGAATAGTTTAGTTTCGATTTTTTAATCACAATCTCTCTATTATATAAGGGAAGGGAGGAGGAAGATGGTGTCCCCTGTCTTAAATGTTTTTTATACCCTTAATAATTTTTTWAAAAAATTATGAATTAATGTGTCTATATATCCCTTTTGCTTATTATGTGATTAAAAATGAAAATTGTATTTATTATGTAACTTAATTAGTGAAAAGCTTTAAACAATGGATTGAAGCATTAATTGTTTTATTTTGAATTTCAAGTCATATTTAAAAAAAAACAATTACAATTCAATAAAATTGTATTGCTAATTAGCTATAAATATTTTATTATGATACATAGTTTATAATTATTTTTAATGATGAAATACAATTTTCATAAGCCTAGGCACGCATCGCGTGCACATAAAAACTAATACATATGTATATGTTTAAGTGTATGTGTTGTCAGTCCTCCTCCTCCTCCTCCTCTTCCTCCTCCTCTTCTTCCTCTTCCTCCTCTTTTACCTGTTTCGTCTTTTCCTTCTTCTTCTCTCTTCTTTCCCTTTTTACTCTTCTCTTTTCCCTCTTCTTTCCTTCTCCTTCTCTTCTTTCTTCCCTTTTCGTCTTCTCTTCTTCCTCTATTTTCTTCCTCTTCTCTTCTCTTCTTCCTCTTCCCCTTCTTCTCTTTATGACATAGTTTAATTATTTTTATGATGAAATAAATTTAATAAGCATAGGCACGCATCGCGTGACAATAAAAATAATAAATATATGTTTAAGTGTATGTGGGTCAGTCCTCCTCTCTCCTCCTCTCCTCCTCCTTCTCCTCTTCGCTTTTCTTCTTCTTCTTCTTCTTCTTCTTCTTCTTCTCTTCTTTTTCTTCTCTTCTTCTTTTTCTTCTCGTTTACTTCTCTGATTTTGTTTGAACTTAAAATCTTTCTCTAAATTTTATTCTATTTTTTTTTTTAAATTTGAATAAAATTTTGCTTCAATGCTTCACATGAAAAAATAATCGGGTGAAGATTGTTTACATGCAAAGAATGTAGCTGCAAATGGCCTTGAAAATGGATTTAACTAAAGTTTTGACAGTTTTGAGTGGGGCTTTATTAGAGATCCTCCTTTATCTTTCTTCTTCCTTCATTGATATTATGAGTTGTATTCTTCCTCCATCATCTCGTTCTCTGGAATGGTGGAGGTTACTCAAACCTTCTATCCTCTAGGGAATTAGGCAAGGAGACCTCTTCTTCCTTCAATCTTTTGTTAGATGGCTGAACATACAAGAGAGGGTGATTGTAGTGAGAGAACATGAGTGCCTTTTTGGCGGAATAAGAGAAACTCAAATCAAACATAAAGAACAAAGAGATTTCCAAACACAGAACTCTCAAGACAAATGCCAAGAGAGGAAAAACTGTGGCTGATACATAAGGATTTCTTTTAGATTATTGGATACAACCTAAATACATCTAAGACTCTTCAAGTTCCTCTCGAACTTGAAAGCCTCTCAACCAACCCTCTGTTGATTGAGCCTCTCACATCTTGTAAGCCTAACTCTTTACAAGCCTTTCTGGATTAACTCAAACAAGCCCCTTTGAGATACAACATCAAAGTCCATCTTGAGAACTAATCAAAGACCCATCAAGAGTTTCCTCTAACCTTGACCGATCCCGTTACGAAGTCGTTTCTCTTTTTCAAAGATACAGACTCAATGGATAAGTATGAAAATATAGAAACTTCTCCAATGGACTAGTAATGGAATTTGGAACTTATGGAACGACTCATTAAATGAACTTAAATATAACATAGACTCCCCATTTATATGTCAGTGTGCTCTAAGTGTTACTAATATACTTAATTGTAGAGTGACTTCTAAAATACAATACTTTGGAATAACGAGTCACACATGGAATGACATAAGTCAGAGTCGATGAATGAGGAAGACATCTATTTATAGTGTTCAAGTGATGTACGACTTCCCGCCTAACATAACGTGCTAGCTTGCTGCCAAGCACTATAAAGTGCAACTAACTGATAAAACGCGTTTTTATATTTCAGTCAGCAAGTTCCTCCAGAACATTTACCAGTTCCCAAGTTTAGGAGACTAGGAGAACGTGTGAGCTTGGCCAGCAGTTTGCGATATAAAGCTTGCCTTATTTTTCTCAACACTTTTATTATCAACAGACAAAATTATATCCTTTTATTTTCTAGAAGAAATAAAGTTTGCGTATTTGATAAAAGAAATCATTTTTTAATTTTAAAAGATAAATTAGTTTTATAAAATATTTTTCTAATAAATATTAGTTTGTTTAAAAGATTTATTTTTTATCTCAAGATATTTACAATTAAATAGATTTTTTAAGAAATTTTTAACAAACTTACTATTATTAAGGTATTTTATCTTTATCTTATCCATTAAAACCAATTTACTGACTCATTCAAAACCTCCCTATTATTATGGCAATAACTTAGTCGACATTAATATTTGACACAGACAAGTTCTCTAGACGACCAAGTTTTCTAGGAACAAGTTCTCTAGACGACCAAGTTCCTCTAAGACCAGTTTCTCTTAGTTCCAAAATAGTTTATATTTTACTATGAAGCCCGTGATTATACATTCCATGATTGCTCTAAGTCAAAGATGCCCCCTTCCTCTCCTAGGTGATCATTACGCATTTAAGACTCCAAACAATTTATCTTGTAAATCACAACGTTTTGATCTTCCTTGAATTGTTGAATACATCTTCAACTCTTCGTGGTCGATCTTCTTAAAGTCCTTGTTACGGGAAACGTTGGAATCCCTTCACTCGAACTTATACTGTGGACGTTGTATACTTCTTCAATCAACTTCTTCTTTCTTCTTATGACTTRTTCATGCACAACTCAACACACACATTAGTAGATAATCATCATATGTTTATGATCATCATCAAAACCTAATATGTCATTCAACATCTTTGTTCTCTGTATGGAAGGATTAAGTTTAATGATTGAAGAAAAAGTTAATGATGGTGCTTGGAAACCTTTAGCTATTTCTAAAAATGTTAAACATTCACATCTTTTCTATGCCGATGATGTGTTCTTATTTGGTCAGGCCTCCCTTTCTAATCTTCAATGCATGATGAACACTCTTTTGGGTCAATGTCTGGTCTTTGTGTGAGTATTGATAAATTTAGTATTATTTTTCCAATTAAAATGTGTTATCAATTAAGGCTAGATTTGTCTACTCATCTAGGCTTAAGGCATACCACTGTTTTTGGAATTTATTTAGGAGTCAACATCTCTCCTAATAAACTTAAGAAGGAACATTACTTTGCTYTGCTTGATAAGTGTACTAGTAAAATTCAGAATTGGCAGGCTAAGTTTTTTAATATGGCAGGTAGGTGTAATCTTGTTAAGTAAGTTCTTAACACCTATCCTCTCTAGGCTATGCAAATAAATTTGTTGCCAACAACTTGAAAAACAATGTAGGAAATTTTTGTGGAACAAAGTTGATAGGTATAGATATGTGCCTAAAACCTCTTGGGATAATGTGTGCAAACCTCTTAATAAAGGTGGTTTAAGCATTAGGAATTTGAGGAATTGGAATCTTTCCCTCATGGCTAAATTAGGTTGGCGTATTCTTACTCAACCTAATAAACTTTGGGTTCAAATCTTAAAAGATAAATACCTTAGAAACTCAAACTTGTTTGATTGTATTCCTAATCCGGAGAGACATTTTAAAAGGGAGAGATATTTTGAAAAATGGTCTTATTATGATTATTTGTAATGGCCTTAACACTTCTCTTTGGTTTAGTCATTAGGTGGGGGACTGCCCTCACTATCTTGCTCTTGATGTCCCTGTTCCCCCTCACCTTGCAAGTTTGAAAGTCTCTGATATAATCCATGACACTTCCTGGTACTTAAATGACTAGTTATCTCCTTCCTCCCCATATTTCTGACCACATTCTCTCCACTCCTCTTTCTCTTTCTGGTGATACAACTGATACACTATTTTGGAAACACACTTCTTCAGGTAACTTTTCTATCAAAATTGTCTTTTTTAGTACTCTCCCCTCACCACCTTTAGCTATTATCATTCCCTGGAAAAAGTTGTGGAAAATGCCAACCCCTTTCAAGTACAAAATGTTAATATGGAATGTTACCCATGAAATGTTGTCTACTGCCTCAAAGTTAGCTAGTAAGATTGAAATTTTTATCCCATTTGTACTCGATGTGGTTCTGATAGGAGACTCATTTACACCTTTTTAGGGATTGTGTTAGCTCTAGGGTCATATGGAGTAGAGTTTTTGAATGCCATACGCCAAAAGATTTTGATTTCAACACTTTTTCTAATGCAAATTAGCATGAATGGATTGTTTTCATCTATGAGCAGAATTTGGATATTTGTTAGCTTTTCCTTGTTGTGTTTTRGCACATTTGGAATTCAAGGAATCATTGTGTCTTCAATCTTGCTCACAAAACTGCCTCTTCTGTTGTCTCCCATTTACTTTATGATTATCATGTTATTAAATGCACTTTCCAGGACAAAGGTAAAGCTATTATCAATAAAGAATCTTGGAAATCCCCTGCTTCAGGTTTCCTTAAGCTCAACACTAATGGAGCTTGGAAAGATTGTGGGAGGGCTACTAGAGGTGGAGTAATCAGACTCAACAATGGCAGTTGGCTCACTGGTTTTGCAGCCAAATATAAGGCAAAATCTGCACAAGCAACTGAGTTGTATGCAATCCGTGAGGGTCTCATGTTGGCTAAAAGGAAGAAGATCCACAAACTAAAAGTTTAAACTAATGCTTCTGATCTTAAGATGCTGATTGAGCAGGCTGAAAAATTCCCCCATCATGAAATGACTATTGATCAGRTTCGTGATATTAACAAGACTCTTCAAGGTGATTGGGTGGTTAATTTCTTGCATGCTCCGAGAAGTGCCAATTGTGTTGCTCATGACTTGGCGGCACATGGGATGAAAATGAACTGCAACACTAAGGCTTTTGGCTACATTCCTAATTGTGCTTGGTTGGCTTATGAGTATGATATTACTCAACTGCGTAACTAGTGTCTTATGCCTGCTACTGCTTATTTGGGCRGATGCCTTCTTATGTTGTTCTAGTGTATGGATATAACCATTACTTGGTATCCTTGTGGCTGTGTTGTAAGTTTGTTTGTTTTGTTTTGTAATGTTGCTTTAAAGTTGTTAGGAGGTTTGTTCTTTATGGCTAATTGTGCAGCTTTGACTGCCATGAGCTTTGGCTTTCATGCCATCTAGCAATTCAATCATCCTTGTATGAATTCTAAGGCTTTATGCCATAATTAAATAAAGTTTCCTCCTGTGTTAAAAAAAAGCCAAACATTCATCGCATACTAAAATAGTCAAATAAAAAAAAAGTGCGCGAATAACCATGTAGTAGTGGCGATAATATTAGAGCAATAGCAATGGTGAGTTGCTAGTTGCTCATAGGCTACTCATAAGTGATCACCATTGTGTATATTGCATGTATGTTACTCAAGAAAGGGATGTTTCCCCTTCCTAGAAGTGCAAAGGGGGGAATTTTGATGCTTTTGCAACTGCTTTGACGTGTGTTGTTTTGTCCTCGTGTTTTGGGCGTTTACCTGTAATGTTTTGACTTTTTGGTTTGTTATTATTTTAATTACCTTTCCAAAAAAAAGGGGATGTTTCCACAGATGGAGAACTGACTAAGGAAGCCCAAACTTGACATTGTCAAGTAATGTCAGATGATGCAGTACAATTATCACAACGTCAAATGCTCAACGACATAATATAGTAACGGCTAGTATCAAAGTCGTTTTTTCTATTTTTGCATGATTTCCAACGGCTAATTCCAGTTAATGTAGATAACTTCCTTTTTAATTTACTTTTGCTAAATTATCATCAACGGTAAGAAATTTTTTTGTTTCTATAAATTGAGCCCAATATTGTGTGGTTTTCCACACTTTCTAATATGCTTATTTTATTCTCATATTTTCTTGGTATTTCTCTAATATATTTCCTTTTCACACTTCAAATACATAATCATGATCCTAATCATCCAAACTTGAAATTTTAGCTCATCTTTTACAAACAATTCTAATTCAAATGAGACAAAATTCTTCAAACATGCCCAACACAAACCAAATTGATCCTAGTGTTCTAAATAATCCCAATGTCAAGCTCTTTTTGCACCTTTTCGCAATAACCAATTTCATACAACAAATCAAAAAATCAAATGTCTCAACAAATACCCAAGTATTCTAATAATCCTAATTGTTACTACCCATATTCCTCAACGTTGTCACAAATTATTCTAGTGGTTTAAACTTCCTACATATTACATTTGAATAATCAATTGAAACTAGTCCCACAACCCCAGGAGGAGAGAAGTAGTAATAGAACTGTTGGAGATGATACCCTCAACAACAAATGACGTGCAATGAAGATGTTGTTGAGGTTAAGCTCGAAACTCTGGTTGCGGAAGGTTGTTGGGGCAAAAGAAGATGATGCCTTGTTCAGCTTAGTTGCAATGCTCGTAGATGATCCAGAGAAAGCGTCCGATCAAGATTGGCTCGAATGTGGAAGGACATTAATGCCTTATATGATGCTTCTCGGCTGAAATCGTCCAGCAGCAATCCTCCAATGAACCATGAAATCACTAAAAGTCGTTGGACTAGATCAATGCATAAGTTAATATTTGGGTTGGTGCATACGCAGAGCTAAGCGCAGAAAAAGGAGTGAAGATTCGGAGCCGATGTATCATTTCTACCGCTCACACTTATTTAGGTAATCAGCAAATGGTAATCGTTTTCTATGTTGACTATTGACAGGATTGTCGCACACCTATCAAAAATACCTATAAACTAACCTGCAGCTAGTGGTAACAGGATCGTATCCACGAGGAAACAACAACTACTGATTAATTGAATATAAGCATCTAAACTAGCAAGAGAACGGTGATTTGTGATTAGACTACCTAAAACTAATGACTACGATTAACAGAAGAGATTAACTATATGATAAAAGAATCTAGAGCTATGGTTCACTATCAGTAATTGACAACAAGTTAGCATCAACAATTCATAACATGCATAATCAAACAGGATTAAAGCTCTCTCGAATCAATTAAACCATAGAACTACTCCTAACCGTATCTCTCGACCTAGGATAGTCTCGTTCTACCTATTGATGTTGATCTTGTTCTAAGTCTCAATCGCTAGATCTAGAGACTTGTGACTAATCAGATTAAGCAATTAAGTCGGCCCTACGAAATTGATTAACATGAATAACAATCTAATAGGAATTTGATTAAAAGCCAAGCCATGAATTGCATCAACCAATTATAAAACAATCATACTGCTATAGATCCCCAATCGCTCTAGAAATAAGACTACTCGCTCATAGTTGAATTAAGCATGATGATTGTGATATGGAAAAACATAATTAAAGCAAAGAACAATTCAAAACAATAATAAAAACCCTAAAACAATTCTAAGCAATAATCTAAAGCATAAACAATTGAAAGCAATAAGAAAACGAATTAAAGGAAGAATTAATTACCAAAAGAAGGATTGCAATTGATGATTGAATGATTGAATTCTATTGAAAAGCCAAAAACTAGGGTTTAACAATAAGTAATTGAGTTCTCCCTATTTCTGATAAAACTAGAATGGAATAAAAGATGATTTTACAAATTAGGATTTCTCCCCTTAAATACTCTTGCTAATTTCTAAATTAAATCCAAGTTGCTTAATTACAAGATTGCCATCCACATTAAATCACAAGTTAAACCGAATCAGGAAGCCAAAACCGGACCTCAAACTAATCGGTTTGGATTGAACCGATCGGTTTGGATCTGAACCGATCGGTTTGGGTTCAAACCGATYGGTTTGGGCTTCGGATCTCCATGTCAGCCCAATTTCGCTCGATCCAAGGCTYGTGCTACATCCGTAAAGCTCCGTAGTGATCCCAATCAGCCCAAAATCGATCCAAAAGCATTGAAAAGATCCTGAAACTAATCAAAACACTAAACACACCAAATTAGTAGCAACAAGGCCTTTAGGAGGCCAAAATCATCTATAATGACATGAGAATGAGGGGGAAAATCATACAATAAAACAATACATCAGCTATATGGGAAGAATTAAAGGATAATAACAAATGGAAGACAAACAATAAAAAAATTGGGCCTAAAAGTGGGGGTAGTTCAAAGAGATTGAACCAGATACTCCAACTGATGAAGAAGGAGCAAGTTCTCGGCCAAACGGGGTTAAAAAGGCTAAAAGGAAAGCCAAAGCTAATAGTAGTACTTCGATGAAAAGTTTGGAAACCTTCACTCAAGCACTTTCTGAAATGAATATGAGGAAAGCTGAAAGTACATCAATGRATAGATCAAGAGTCGATGCAATGAATCAAATGCTTTAGTATCAAAGGGAGCGTGATGCTCAAAAGATGCAACACAAATTGCAAAAAAGGGAAGAAGAGAAAAGGTTTCGGATATTCACAATATTAATTAGTAAGCCTAACCTTGATGAAGAAGATCAAAGTATGTTGGCTGAGCTTAAAAAGGAATTTATGCATTTGTAAGATGATTGTAATAATTTATGCATTACTTATCTTTTACTCGCACTACTAGTATTTGATTTTGTTTTAATATTTTTTGAAATTAAATGTGTTGTGTTTGTTGTAGTATTTTTAATATTTGTGTTGTATTGAATTGTCATTTCATATTGAGTTGTCATTTCATCTACTTCGAGTTTCGAATTGTCTTATCATATAATTTGAGTACTTTTTATCTCATCCATTGTTAATGTCTCTGATTGTATTGTCAAAAATCAATTCAGGAATCATTTCTTGTTTTGGACTATATACTCATTTGATCTTATCTTGGATTATTGCATTTGTCTTTTTCTTTATTCAGCTCACGACTTACTTCTATAAATGTGTYCAGTGAAACTTTGTTCGTTCCTTACCAAAACTCAGTACACTACTTTACTACATAATAATAAATCTCTTACTCTTCTTTTTTGTACAATATGAATTCTGAAACTAATTCTTCAAGTTCAAGTTCTGGGTTTTTTGATTCCGCTATGAAAGATTTCATGGAGTTGAATGAAACAGCTTATCAAAGAAAGGAAGAAGAAGAATTAGTTAAGGAAGCAATATCGTCATTTATTGTTCCTCTAGTCACCTCTACTTTTGAAGTCCCTTTTACCTCGGGACCTAAGAAGAGAAGAGAATTCATACCTAGACCTCGTGAAGAAGCCCATAGAGGTTTATTCAATGATTATTTCAGTGCCCACCCACTTTACAATGAAACAATGTTCCGACGGAGGTTTCGAATGCGTAGACATGTTTTCCTACGCATTGTTAACACATTAACTCAACGTATTGTGTTCTTCTAGCAAAGAGTAGATGCCACTGGGAGGGTTGGATTGTCACCTATTAAAAAATGCACAGCCGCGTTGCGATAATCARCATACAGAACGACCTCAGATGCATGTGACGAGTACCTCAAAGTTGCTGAAAGTATGACCAGAGAATGTCTTGTGCAATTTGTTGATGGGATCGTATCTGAATTTGGCCCGGAATATATGCGGAGGCCAAACTCAGATGATATCGGTCGACTCCTTAGTCAAGGTGAACGTAGAGGATTTCCTTGCATGATTGGCAGCATTGATTGCATGCATTGGGAATGAAAAAATTGTCCTCGAGCATGGAAAGGTATGTACCAAGGAAGAAGCAAGATAGCAACAGTGATCTTAGAAGCTGTTGCTTCTTATGATTTGTGGATATGACACATGTTTTTCGGTACACTTGGTTCCTGTAATGATATCAACGTCCTTCAGGGGTCATCCGTTTTCGATGATATATGCAAAGGTAGAGCTCCAGAAGTTRAGTATAACGTAAACGACAAAACATTTCATTTGGCATACTACCTAACAAATGGTATTTATCCGAAATGGGCTACATTCATCCCTGCAATAAGATTCCCACAGACAGCCAAACAGCCAACAAGATTGTTTAGCGACATCAAGAAAGAGTGAGGAAAGACGTCGAACGTGCATTTGGAGTGTTACAAGCCCGATTTGCAATAATATAGAAATCTTGCTCTAGCATGGTCCACAAATTTGCTATGGAAATCATGATGTCATGTATTATTATGCATAACATGATTGTTGAAGATGAGCGTGATACATATCAAGATCCTTTTAGAATTTCTAGTTGAACCAGAAAATGAAGTTGGTTCATCTAGTGGAAGCAATAAGCGAACATTATGTTCACACTGGACATGGCAGTAGATGAAGATGAGCGGATTCAATGTTCACACTGGAGCGCTGGATGGTCTCCACTTAAAGTGGTTACATGGAAAGAAGAGGAAAGTGTTCGAGATAGGAAGGCACACCAGGATTTGAAGATAAATTTAGTTGATCATGTGTGGCGTCATTTTGGCAACCATTAAAATGTAATCGTTATTAACATAATTAATACTTTAATTTTATTTTTTTTTAATTTATTTTTACTTTCAAATAAAATATTTTAATGTATTTTTTTAAGTACTACTTATAATTTGTTTTAATATTAAAAAGTTTAAATTAATCATATGTAAGTAGGTGTGAGCACAGGTCCGATTTGACCTGATACCGGACCGGACCAGATCGGAATTTAGACCGGACCGTTAATTCCGATACCAGGTCCAAAGAATTATCAGAATTCCGGTTTTCCGATCCGGTCCGGTCCAAAACCGGAATTTTCGGTCCAAGACCGGAATTTTTCTATATATATATGTCAATATATATTATATTATATTATATATTTATATATATATATATAATATATATATATATATATATATATATATATATATTGTATGTATGTATTAATCCAAACTCACTTACTGACTTTGCACTTATCTCATTATTCACAATTTCACACACACTCTTGACTCCTCATTTTCAGCAAAACCCTAAAAACCAACACTCCTCCCTCCTCTCCTCCTCTCTCTCTCTCTCTCTCTCTCTCTCTCTCCTCTTCCAAACGGACCTCATCGGCTCATCACTCCTCCGCCGCCACCGACCACCGCTCCTCCGCGGGCCCTCCCTCCACTTCGCTCCTCYGTCGCAACTCCAGCAGCTCGCAACTCCAACAAGCCAGCAATCGCCAGCAGTTCGAAACTCCACTTCACCGCAGCACCAGCGCCGCACCGCCACCACCCCACTTCGCCCATCCCATTTCAGCTTCATCCTCACTCCTTTGAGGTATTTTTTCATTTAATTTTTGTTTAATTAAATAATTTCAATTTGAGTAGATGAAATTTGAAACCTTTATTATGTTAATGTGAAATTATTTTGTAAAATTCTTAATTTCAGTTTGTTAAATAGTTAAATTTCTGTTTGAATTGCATTTCTTATTATTCACAATTACTTGTCACAATTACACACACCAAAGTGTTTGATATTGTTAACCCCATTACATATTGTTGGGTGATTAAGATTTGAGAAGGTGGCTTTATTGGCAGTGGGTTTCTTTTAGCTATTTTAGGGTTTTAATTTTACTTATAATTGTAGTTTTAGCTACTGTTAACTGTCTACTGATGAATGATGATGATGAATTGATGATGCTTAATCAGCATTCGATAAATGCATGTTCTGTTGAAAAGTAAGCTCTACTTCATGATTGAACATTAGATGATTAATTTCATGATTGAACTATTGAAGAATAAGACTAATAGAGGTATAATTGGTTTATTATGRAGAAATTGGATTTTTGATACCTTAATGAGGAATAATTATATAAAGATATCTTTGAAATTGTACATTTGGTCGTGCAACTTATTGATTGGATTTTTGATACCTTAATGAGAAATTGGATTTTTGATACCTTAATGAGAAATTGTACCTTAATGAATATTGATCATGCAACTTATTGAAACTTATACTTCCCCTTTTTTTTATCACAGTTTATGGACTTCTAGAAAATTTTGACAAATCAACACGGAAGTACGGAACCACCAGATTCATTTTTTTCAAATTTAAGGTTATTGATGCATTGTGTTTTTTGTTCAAAATTTAACATATGACATACAACTTATTATTTATTTATTTATTTATTTATTTATTTATTACACATGTAGATGGCGAGCTCCCGATCCAAAAGGCCGATTTGTTCTTCTGATGGTACAAACACCATACTCTCTGATGTTGCTATTCGTATCGACCTTGATGAATTGCGCAAGACATTGCCTCTGGACAAGGTTCTTACAAAAGGACGGAGATACATA
Organism: Bassia scoparia; assembly: GCA_008642245.1. Classification (NCBI taxonomy): domain Eukaryota; kingdom Viridiplantae; phylum Streptophyta; class Magnoliopsida; order Caryophyllales; family Amaranthaceae; genus Bassia; species Bassia scoparia. Next base: position 105,135 of record SNQN01000865.1, on the reverse strand, counting down.
AATAGAGGAAAAACTAAGAAGGCAGCATATTGGGAGTACTACATTGAGTACTTGGATGATGATGATAGAATTCGCGTTGAATGTAAGTATTGTGATAAAACCTTTGCTGCTGATGGTAATATTAATGGGTCAAAAAATGTGAAAAATCATGCTAAGAAATGTGATAATAATCCTTTTGCAAAAGATAAAGACAAAGGGGGTGGAAAACAAACTGAATTGCACTTTCATTCGGGGATGGGGGGATGGAGACAAGGATAATGAATTGAAATATGGGACATTCAATGCAAAGAATGCCAGAGAAGCATGTGTTCGTATGATAATTATAGATGAGCTTCCATTTAGGCATGTTGAAAAGGAAGGGTTTAAGGATTTTTGTAAAAACTTGTGTCCTAGATTTGTTATTCCATCTCGTTTCACCATTGCTYGTGATTGTTTGCAACTTTATTATACTGAAAAGGCAAATTTAAAGGAAGATTTGAAGAGTTGTCAAAGAATTTGTGTAGTATGTGAAAAATTCTCCGGCAATAATTGCTAGGTTCAAGGACCTAAGTCAAAAGGCTAATGTTGATAGCAAATCTTCTTTGTCATTTGATGTTCCTACTCGTTGGAATTCTACTTATACCATGTTAGATACGGCCTTGAAATTTCAACGTGTTCTTGATGGGATAGATGTTCCAGAGAGCTCCAATGAAAATGAAAAGGCCCCAGATAGTGAAGATTGGAAAAATGTAGAGAGGTTGGTATGGTTATTGAAGGGATTTTACCTTTTAACTCGTCGCATATCGAGATCCTACTATGTGACAAGTAATAAAGGGTTGTTTGAGATTGCGACAATTTATGATATGTTGAACAAATGGGAGAAAAGTAATGATTTGAACTTTCAATCTATGACAATTTCAATGAAAAAGAAGTTTGACAAATATTGGGGGAATACTAAGAAGATGAATATGTTTGTTTATGTTGTCGTCATTCTTGATCCACATTCTAAAATGTTAGTTGTTGAATTGACACTTACCGACATGTATGAGAAACAAAAGGGCATGCAACTTGCTAATAATGTGAAAGATTATGCTCATGAATTGTTTGAAGAATATCGTAAAATGTATTCATCTCAAGTTCCCCAAGTTCCACCAAGTGGTGATTCTATGTCATTGGATTTGGATGATGGTAATGCTAGTGGAGGGGTTGACTACATGAGGAGTGTTTATGATAGGGCTAAAAGAATGAAAGGTATTAATGGATATGTGAATACGGAGTTTGATAGGTACCTAAATGAACAATTAGGAGTGGAAGAGGAAGAGGAAGATATGGATCCTTTAACTTGGTGGAGAGTTAATGGACATCGTTTTCCAATTGTATCACGTATGGCATGTGATACATTGACAATTCCCTTGTCAACTATGGCATCGGAGTCGGCTTTTAGTGCGGGAGGTCGATGTCTTAATCCATTTAGAAGTTCTTTGACTCCTAAGGTAWTAAAAATTCCCTAGTTGTTTGTTTGTATCAAATACATAATAGTTTATATACACTTATTTATATGTTTGATTCTTTGATGTGTTTTACATTATTAAGATGGTACAAGCTTTAATATGCACTCAAGATTGGCTTAGAGCAAAGAAGAGAGCCTCGGGAGTCGAAGTTGAAGAAAACTTAAAAGAATTGCAAGAAATTGAGAAAGGTATTAATTTAGATTTACTTGTGTTAAATCATATTTTAATTCACATAAAGTTTTGATTTTTTTTTGTGTTACTAATAAATTTTGTTTTTCTTTTTTTTTTGAATAGGTGTTGAATGTTTGGACATGGAGGACGATGTGGTCTTTGTAGACACTATGTTTAGAAGAAGAAGAGGAAGATATTATATTTTTCGTATTTATGTTTRGACATATAGTTAATAAATATGCACTTATGCTTATGGGATTTGATTGAAAGTTGTGTTTTACTACTTACAAGTAGTGAACTTGTATTGTACTAGTTTGTGTTTGAGGACTTTGGCGTTTCGCATTTGTATTTTTGTAATCGCGTTTGTATGTTGTTATTTTGGATTGTTAGAATGCATGTTATATGTTCTAAGATTAAGCTCTAAACTAAGTCAAGTCCAGCAAGTCTAACAGGTCCATAAGTGTTTTGTTGAATTTTTCAATTGAAAATAGGAAAAAAAAATTGAAAACAGGTCCGGTCCAGGCTTGGACCTGAAAATTTAGGTCCGGTCCAAGTCTGGACCGGAATTGATTCAGGTCCGGTCCAAGTCCGACCAAATTTTGGATTTCGGGTTTCCGATCCGGTCCTAGACCGGTGCACATCCCTAATTGTAAGTAAGGATGTCAAATAGATTATGTTGGATCAATAACAGGTCCGGGTCAACAGGTTAGCAGGTCAGCCTAACCAAATCTGAATCTGATCTGTTGGAAAAACAGGTCAGGGTTTTGTAACCCAACCTGATGTGATGTAAAAACAGGTCAACCTGACCTGTGAGCTGTTTTAAATATATGCATATATAAATATATTTAAAAAAAGCCTTGATATCATATCTAAAAGAACTAAAATCAAAAGTGTTAAAACAAGACAAACCAAGTTAAAAAAACAAATTAACAAAACTAATAGTTAGTCTTACACTTAGACATACCCAAAAGTTCAATTGATACAAATGTATCACAAATTACAGCAGATTAATTCAAATGTATAACAGAACCAATAGAGCTTATTCTTGCAATTGGAGTTGGCAAACATTCCATTTCATCATCCACTTTAAGCCTCATGACATCCCAATTTAGTTGTTCAAGTTGAGCATCCTCTACATTGCTATAATAAAATTACGAACAAGTTAATATTTACCAATGTAAAATAAAGTAAACATATAGATATTTTGTTAGAAACATAATGAATACCTTTTCCATAGGCCTAGTCTCTTAGACAAATTAAAGCTTCAACAGTTGAAGGCTTTAAATTGCTTCGAAAGCTATCAAGAACCCTACTTCCGGTACTGAAAGCTGACTCAGAAGCTACTGTCGAGATCGGGACAGCAAGAAGGTCTCTAGCCATTAGGGCCAAAGGCGGGTAATAGACTGCATTGGTTCTCCAATACTGGAGAATGTCTAAATTACTAGAATGTGGAAGAAGAGGATCATCAAAGTACAAGTCCAAGAAATCTTTAGGAGTCACAACAACTTTTTTGGTTGAGAACTCATCAAAGTCCTTAATAAGAGAAGTTGTAGAATGAAAGTAAATAAGAGTAAAAGAATAAGAGAAGTAACAGAAAAAGAGAAATAACAGAATAATAAGAGAACTTGCATCCATGTCATCATCGTCCACCGTGGATACGGTCTTTGATTAAACCAAAGTAACATCTTGCTTTTTTGATCTCCAATAAGAAGCATAAGCTTCATACAAGTCTCTGACCTTATTATACACCAAAGTCAAAGCATCATCACATTCTTACCATATAGAACAATACATCCCTTTCTCTTCTCGTTCTTATTGGTTTCCACTGGAACATAATTAACCTCATCTGGATTGTCATTTCTAGAGCCCAACATAGCTTCCATTTCTGCAATAATAAAAATTTGTTAAAACAGATTAAATACGATAAATATAATACAATCAGAAAATAGAAACATTCAGTGATAAACATAGCTTCCAGATTAAAAAAAAACATTCAGTGATATACTCCTTATTAAAAACAGAATAAAAATATAAAATTAGTTAAAAAATTAAAAATTCAGACATACCTCAGATTGTATACAGTGGCAATTTGTTAAAATTGGAGAACAATGAAAAAACAAACAAAAATAATTAATAAATATCATGAATAAAAATCTAAATATAAACAAATTTTAAAAAAAGCAAAGAAAAAATAAGACTCACGTTGTTGTTATAGATCGAGGATGTTGTTGTTGTTATAGATCTCTATAAATAATCGTTTTTTTTAAGTGAGAAATGAAATGTTGAAAAAAGAAGATGAAAAGAGAAGCAAGAGCAGAGATTAGAGATAAGCGGCTAGAAGATGAGAAGCAACGGAGATTAGAGAGAGAAATGAGGAAGATGGTGAATTGTWGTTTATTAGGGTTTGACTGTTTGACTAGGTTTAGAATTAGTAATGTAGTATTGTAGTTAAGGGCGGCAAATGGGTCGTGTCGTGTCGGATTCGTGTTCGTGTCGAATTTTTTCGTGTCGAAATATCYCAACCCTAACCCGACCTGATTTTTTTCARGTCAGGTTTTTCGAACCTAACTCGACCCGATGACCCATTTGACCTGATTTTTTTAGCTTCAAAATATAATTGTAAAAATCGGGTTAGGTTGACCCGAATATGACCTGATTTTTTCGGGTCAACCTTAGCTTATTGTGACTTGAATTTTTTTAGCTACCAATATTAATACTTAATAATACAAACTTACAAAGTACTTAAGTACATACCACAAACCATCATAGTCTTTGTTCGTTAGGCTATTACAAGTCATCAAAAGCATCGTCCGAATGGCTATTACAAAGGATAAAAAAAACAAAGTTTGGCCTAAATTTTGACCTATATAAAATTTTTGAAAATTTTGTTTTTTTTCGTGYCGGGTCGTGTCGGTTTCGTGTCAAAAATTTCAACCTGAACCTCACCCATTTTTTTCGTGTCGACCCATTTTCGCTTTCGTGTCGGAAAATTCAGACCTAACCCGCTTTTTTTCGTGTCGTGTCAGCTTTTGCCCCCCTTAATTGTAGTATACTAGTATTGTCGTAATGGGCTTGGCCCAAATGCCTAATATGTAATACAAGTAGGGATGTCAAACTACAACTGACATCAACATTTTCAATACAATTTATTTTATATATTTATTTATTTTATTAAAAAAGTGACAGGTCATTTCAGGTTGGACTTTTCAACCTGAACCTAACCCATTTAATTACAGGTTAGGTTCAGGTTGACCAATTTAAATTTTCAGGTCGAAAATCTCAACCCAAACCCACTAATTTCAGATTAGGTTCAGGTCGTGTTAGCAGATCAGGTCAGCTTTTGACGCCCCTAATTGTAAGTAGAAGGTAAATTAATTATTAACAAGTGAATTAAGGAAGAATATATGGGGGGTATAGAAATAGTAGAAAAGGTGATATTGAGGTAGCTCACCATTGTAAGTGTCAAAATAAGGGTAACTCATATTGGTGACTCAAGTTAGTGGAATATGAGATGGAAGAAGGGGTGAAGAGTGAGAAAGTGAGGCCCTTAATGAGGCACCCCACCATTTATGCTCTTAGACCATTATCACTAGTGGTAAAAAAAAAGTTTCCTCATCACTCTCTCTCCTATTTTCTCTCTCTTCCCACCTACTTATTTCTCATCCTTCAACTTTTCCACTACACCAATGATAAAAAAAACTCCTCACCAATCTCTCTCCTCCTATTATATTCCTTCTATCCCACTATAATACACATCATCATTTTATAATTTTACCCAACATTACTTTTAATATTTATAGTTTTTGAAATTATGATTGAAACTAATTTAATAAATTTAAATTACATTTAATAAACACAGATAACATATAATTAATTTGGTTTAATTAATCACAACTATCTAATTACGTTTAAGAATAGTGGACAATTTACGGTTTAAATGTAATTAATAACTTAATTATTTATTAAAAATAACAATGATGACATGATTAAAATATTCGATTGAAATGGAACGATAAATAACTAAAAAAAGATTAACGGAGAACCATAATTGAAACATAGAAATACAACAATAACCAGAACAATACTCCATCACCACGCCTTTGGACCGTTCATTCCGTATCATATGCATAACGGAAGAATTGCCAATTGTGCTCAACCAAATCGTGCTTCAAAGCTATATGAGTTTCTCTGTCGCGAATTTCTACCCTTCGCTGAACATACTTGTTGAAATCAATGTYTCTCGATCGTCCGACGTTGTATTCAAAAGGCTTGTTGTTGTTCACTGTGGCACTTGTACTAGCTGTTGAGTTGTGCGTTGCGGGCGATCTTCTTCGTAGTATTGACGAAGGACGTCTGCTCTAGTATAGGTGTTTCGTTCGTCCTCCACGATCATGTTGTGCATAATTAGACAAGCCTTCATTATGTCACACAAAATGTCTTCATTGAATGCCAGTGACGGCTTCCGTATGATTGCCCACCGAGCTTGTAAGACTCCAAAGGCTCGTTCAACGTCTTTTCGAGCTACAGCTTGTCTATCTGCGAACAACTTGTCCTTCCRAACTTGTGGATGAGTGATACCTTGGATGAAAGTTGCCCATTTTGGATAAATTCCATATGCTAAATAGTAACCGTAACTATACGTGTTACCATTCACCTTGAATTCTATCGGTGGTGCAACCCCTTGTAGTACATCATCAAACACAGTTGATCTATATAAGACATTCAAATCATTGCATGAGCCAGGAATTCCGAAGAATGCATGCCAAATCCATAAATCCTGATCAGCAACAGCTTCAAGAATGAGAGTTGCATTCTTTGAACGACCCGCATATTTTGCTTTCTAAGCTGTTGAATAGTTCTTCCACTCCCAATGCATGTAATCTATGCTACCGATCATGCCTGGAAATCCTCGTTGTTCGTTTTGATAAAGGATTCTTCGTAAATCTTCATCATTAGGTCGTCGCAGATACTCACCTTCAAATTGCGAAACAACTGCTTGACAGAATCGGTGCAAAGCCTTCCTTGAAGTAGTTTGACCCATACGTAAGTACTCGTCAACTGCATCAAGCGCCAAACCATATGCCAACATTCTAATTGCTGCAGTGCACTTTTGCAACGGTGATAGACCAAGCCTTCCAGCGGCATTGCGACRTTATTGAAAGTATTCATCCACTTCAACAACTTTTTCCATAATGTGGCAAAACAAAGATCGTCGCATTCGAAATCTGCGGCAGAACTGGTTTTCATTATAAACACAATTGTCAGCAAAGTAGTCGTTGAATAGTTGCATATGACCTTTCTCTCTATTTCTTTCAACCATACGTTTGGGAACATAATCAGTGTTGTTTTCAGTTGGTTCAGGTATTAGAGTGTAAGGTAGGTGATCAAATACATAATCATCTACAAGGTTCTCAAATTGTCTATTCAAATTAGAATTAGACGAACTTGAACTAGATGTTGAGCTAATTTCAAAAATGTTTTCCATATTATCTGAGTTATTGTTTGAGTTTATTTGTAGGAGTGTTTGTATTGATTAGATAAAAAATATGTATGCATATATATAGGAAGAATTAATGATTGTACATTTAAAAAATTATGTAAGTTTTCAAAAATTTAATTTTACTTTTCAGAATATGAACTTTTCAGAAAATAATTGTTACTTTTAGATAAATAGTTCAACTTTCAGAAAATAATTGTTGCTTTTCAAAAATTACTTATACTTTTCATGAATTACTTTTTCTTTTCAGAAAATAGTTTCAACTTTTCCGTAAATAATTAACTTTTCAGAAAATTATTTTTCTTTCCAGAAATTACTTTTACTTTTCAGAAATGTATTAACTTTTCAGAAGAATAGTTCAACTTTTCAGAAATTATTAACTTTTCAGAAAATTATTGTTACTTTTTAGAAATTACTTTTACTTTTCAGAAAAATAGTTCATCTTTTCAGATATTATTAACTTCTCAAATTTTTTTGATACTTTTCAGAAAATTATAGTAGTCAGAGGATATGAAAATTGATAATAACAAACAACTTGTAACACAAACAACGAACTTCATTAACATCACTGATAATTAAGATTACAATACGTAGAACAATAACTAAAAAACACACCAAACTTACATGGAACTACATTGAACATCCCTATTAAACGGAAACACATTATAACATATTAAAAATTAAAATTAAAACAGAGCTTGAACATAAACACCTCACATTCTGCCATCTCCTAGCTTGGACTTGTTTCATTAAGTAATTCTTCAATCCCTCTTCTTCAGGTGTTGAAAGGATTGGCTTCATTAACAGAGTTTGCAACATATCATGATTCATCTTGAACCTCTATAGTTGAATTTGTTCTCGTTTTCTCTTCTCCTTCATGTGGTCGAGCTCCAACTCCCTCTCAGCTAGGTGTGCTCTTGTAAACGTCAATCGTTGTTAATTTTCATTTGCTCACCAATTGTTACACTAGCCTCCTCAGAAACCGATGTCTTTCCCTTATTACGCTTTGCCTTGGCTTTCTTAACACCTTCGGGTCAAGGAATTCATCCAGACACGTACCCAGTTGAAGGAATTTCACCATCAACCTCGTTCCTAGACCTTTTCCCACTTCCAAAACTCTCATCATCGTCCTCTCCAGCACTGCAAGCAACTCTTTCCTCTTTTGACAATGCCCATCTTAGTTTGGCCTTGTACTTTGGGTCAGTTTTCACCATTTCCCAACCATGGTGACAAGTGAAGTTATGAGGCTGAGGCTTAGAAGAAATAGAGAACAGATAACTTGCCTTCTGAATTTGGTCAACTTCATTGCATCCACTACCTACAAGTTTTCTCGCCTCCTCGTAAATAGTGCTCCATTGTAGTAAATCACTAGCCATCCTCCTCCAACAGTTTTCCAAACTCTTAAGAGCTCTTGGCGAAAGGATATGGGGCCTCTCCGCYTGTGCTTCATTCCACGCCGCAGACACTTTTCGCCATAGCGCACTTGCCTTTTGGCTTGTACCCACCATTGCATCTTCACTGAATTGCATGCATATACAATCCRATAAGGGTTTGATCCTCTGCAACAGACCAAATGCGGTTTGGTCTAGCTACTTGTTGGTGTTGAATACGGTGGATTGTAGCACTTGGTGGAGGGTATTGTGGCGTTTCTGAAACGGTTTCCTCAACATCATCCTCATGTTGGGAGTTACTCCCTTGATACATATGAGGAGAATGATGTTCTTGGGTAGAAAAATTAGGAGGAGTACTTTGAGATGAGGTGAATCCTCGATTCACAAGGAATTGCTGAAATTGAGGAGTGTTCAATAATTCAGCATCAAATTCATTCAAATTAATTGTGAAGTTGGGGTTGTTGGGATCATTGCTTGAAGATGATAATTGCAAATTATTATTTCAATCTAATTTTTGTAATGAAAATATCAACTACAACACTACTATTATACTTTCAACATATTTTTCTAAATTTTTTTCTTAAACAATAACAACAATCAAAACACTATTAAAAACGAAAATTTARAATTTACTAGTAGTAATGACAATAAACAAATAAATCAAAATAATTCAATAAAACAAAATAAGTTCCCAGCTCAAAATATAGTTCGGGTGATTTGAAGTTTTCAACTCCTCCTCCTTTGTCCTTTTGAAACACGTTTTTCAAAACACAATCACTCCTCTGTCCTCTCTCAAATGGCTTCTCCTCCTCGAATCCTCCTCTMTGGCGACGTCAATGGCCGCCTCTCTCAGCTCTTCAAACGCGTCGTTTCAGTACACTCCCCTCTTCTGCCTCTTACTCAACCATTTCAACACTCATTCAATTACTCAGTTCAAACCCACCTCTTAATCTTCTTGATGTTCATTTTCAGGTCAACAAATCAGCAGGACCTTTCGACGCTTTACTGTGCGTCGGCCAATTCTTCCCCGACGCTACCGACCTAATGGAGGAATTCATGGATTACGTCGAAGAGCGTCGCGAAATCCCCATTCCTACTTACTTTATCGGCGATTACGGCGTTGCGGCACCCAAAGTTCTCTCTGCTGCTGCTAAGGATGCTGCTAATCAAGGGTTTAAGATGGATGGTTTGAGGGTTTGCCGTAATTTGTATTGGTTGAAAGGCGGCGCCAAATTCACTCTTTTTGGTTTGTATTCCTTTTCTTTTTCTCTTTTTTAGTGATTGATTTTGGCATAATGTTACGCATTTTGACATGTTTCARTGTTTTTGTATTTGGTGAAGACAAATGTTAATTACTTATGCTAGGTAATACGGTAATTCCCAACCAAGTGCTTGATTTACATAGCTAATATATTGTATCAAAGTGAATTATTAACTGTATTAATACTCATGAAAGACTCTGGTTTACTTTGGAATGTAGCGCTTTTGATAGTTGGTATTGTGTTTTCTATAGAACAAAAAACAATTTWAGGCGGGAAATGAGATTCAGTGGTTTTTGTATTCTCTATAATCTATATAGTGAACAACTGTATAAAATGAAACCCACTTCAAATATTGTAGTTAAACAAAACATACTTCGTTATAGTTTAAGATTYGCGTTTTGTTAATTGGTGTAGTGTCACTCTAGAGAAACTGTGCATTGACCTATTGATAAATGTAGCAGCCTCTTGATAGAGGTGAATGGAGGAAATGGATCGCCTGGGATGATGTAAGTTGGAGGTAACACGAGACATGCTTTATCTTGGTTTTTGTGGTCGTTCTGGTGATGCAATGGCGGAATTTAGGTGCTATGGGGAATGTGGTTATGTTGTAAGTTATGGAAGTAGGTGAATTGAATTTATTAGTTGAGGGTAATATGATACGAGGTAAATAGATACCTAATCAATTTTAAGCCAAAAGGTTGCTTTGGTTTGAGCGAATGAATTGGAGGGAGTTCTAATGAAAAGGTTCAATTTAAATGTTGATGTTGAACCTAATTGAATTGATCATCATAGAAGTTGGCCTTTTTAAGTGAATCTCCTTTTATTACTCCTAGATACGAAGCTGAGGTAAAAAGTAGGGAGGGGCTTGCTTAATTTATTTTTAGTTTTTAATTTTTATTCAAGAGAATGTTAGATAGATATGCATTTTAAGTAAAAGGATTTTCTTTTAGTGAAGAGTTGATGCTGTTTCATAAGAGACCATATTTTGAAGAATATCCCATATAGAGTTGATGCTGTTATGTAAGAGACCATATTTTGAAGAACATCCCATATAATAATTCAAATTAAAATTTTTATTAATTGCAACATTCCCTTGTATTAATGAGGCATTTTAACTTGTATTGCAAGATTTGCAATTCCAAATCTTTATCAACAAAATGGTTTTTTGGTTTGTAAACAGCCAAACAAGGCATACCTAGTTGATCCGCTGGATTGACGAGGGAAGTCAATCCAATGGATCAACCAGGAATCACCCCAGTCAAACAGGCTGTTAATTCTCAGTGCAAGGAATTTTAGCTCCCAACTTTCTACTTAATTAAAGATGTTTATCGAATTCAATAGAAAAATGTCCAATTATTTATGTCTCTTAGTGCCAGGAATTTAGTTGTGAAATTGAATATTTATATAGGACCATTTATTTTAGGCACTATACTTTAAATTTTGGTTCATAGCTAACCCCAATTATGGGACTAAGGCTTTGATTGATTGTACTTTTAATACGTCTCTGTGGTTAACACCCTTTCCTTTTATATTATGCTGATTTACTTCATTGATTTTAGGGTTGTCAGTGGCATACTTATCTGGTAGACAATCATCAAGTGGACAGCAATTTGGAACATATAGCCAAGACGATGTGGATGCATTACGTGCATTAGCTGAGGAGCCTGGAATAGTTGATTTGTTTTTAACATATCCTCATGAGTCATGACTTGTTTTGTCAAAATTTTTTTCTTTTGTAAAGCTAAGGAATTATGGTCATCACTCATCGATAGTTTTGGTATTCATTTGATTTGGGTTTCTTAACTTGTCAAACTAATGAATGGCCTAGTGGGGTTACAAATAGGGCTGCAGCTGATGATATGCCACCTGGAATATCTGATTCGCTTGGTGGCGATTCCATTGTAGCAGAATTGGTTACAGAGATTAAACCTCGGTAAAGTTTTGATCTTTTCACCACACATGTTTTGAAATGGCTGGCTTGGACATCATGACTCCCAGTTTCCACATCTAGGATATAGTGATGTGCTGTTTGGCTTTTTAATTGTTGCATGAATGTTATCATTATGGAGAAGCTCTTTCTTTCCCTGTCTGTTGTCCTGTACCTTTTGTGTTTTTTAACTTTGTGTTTTCTGTATGATAGCTATCACATTGCAGGTTCAAAGGCTGTTTTTTATGCTCGCGAACCGTATTCTAATGTTGATGCTGTGCACGTTACCCGTTTCTTTGGTCTTGCTCCTGTTGGAAATAAAAACAAACAGGTTCAGCATCTTTCATCAACTTTAATGTAGTTCTATACCTAGATTCTAGATACATCATGAATTWATTGTGCTACGTTATTGGCTTATTATACTTTGCGTAGATAGAATTTCTACTCTTTTCAATCATTGTCCCTAAATGACAGGCTCAAGACTCTGAACTGCTAATTTAGTGCTCGGAGAGAGTCAATGCAGTCAAGCAAGAATGTAGTGACCTTATACAATGTTGAGTTACCCATAATGGAGCATCATTTCCTGTGTGTGTTTGTGTTTGTGCTACAAAATATTTATTGACCAATGACCACTTTGTGATCTTATCCTACCTTACCTTTAAGTTTTAAGCGGAAATCATATTGAATGGCTGTTCGATACGTGTTACTTTTGGGTTCAAAATTTTGGGCTTTTAGGAAGGATCATATTTAAATTTTAAAAGATGGGTATGCTTCTGTATTAAGGATTTGATATTATTGTGCTGTTTGTTGCTTCAACCTCTTGTTTGTGGCCCGATATTTGGACTTTTCTATGCTTTATTGTGTAGTTTTCCTAATGATGACATACAGGCTATGTAGTTTTAATTGGTCTTCATAAAAGTTCATGTGATGTGTATATAGCTTTCATATTATAAATACTAGATAATTGCCCGAGCAAATGCTTGGTTTTAAATAATATGTATATATTATTTTTATACTCACAAAACATTTTTTTTTWAAAAAAAATCAATTACGAAGTACTTAATAAAAATATTTTACAATTATATACTTCCTCCATTTTTTATTAGTTGTTGCATACCATTTTGACATGGCGTTTAAGAGTCGAGGAAGCTAGATAAAAGAGTTGAATAAGTTAGGTAAAAGAGTTGAGCAAGTTAGATAAAAGAAGAAATGTGTGAATGAATATTTGGGAAAATATAATGAATGTCGAATCTAGAGAATGCATAATAATGTTGAATTTAGGAAGGAGTAATTCACTAATGCTAGAGCAAATAAAATACTCCATTCGTTACGTTTTACTTGAAACAATTGACATTACTTATTTGAGGCAAAATATTCAATTGTTTCAAGTAAAACGTAACGGAGGGAGTAGGTAAAAAGTAAAAAAGTTATTTTTAAATTGGATTGGAACAAATATTTGAAAACAACCCAAAATAGAAAGTGAAACAACTAAATAAAAGCGGAGGGAGAATTTTCAAAGAACAAATATTATGTTCTTGTACTAAACAGTTCTTTTGTTATCTTTTTTATGCAATTATTTATTAAGGGAAAATGGGAGGGAAATTTAGGARGGAAAATTGAGATAGTGGTGATTGTTTTAGTTATAGTATATAGGTTAGTTTTATATGATCTTTTGTGAACTCCAAAATTATTTGTTCTTTTTATAGATTATGCCACGCTCTTTTGAGACGAACCATTGAGGAAAACTAGGACCAGAAGGTATGAGCTGTTGTAGGTGGTAAGTTATGCCTATTGTAGACCCCTGTGTGAATAATCTTCTGTTTTCCTGTAACGAATCGATATTAATAGGCTAAGGATAATTAAGTTGTCTAGATACTAGAAATTGGTAGAAGCTTCTAGAGGTAGTTTTATTTATAAATAGGGCTAAGTAGGAAGAGTATAGGTATGTTGAATATGAATGTAATTTAGTGAACACTCTTGTAGAACTGTGGTCTCAAGTCACTAAGGAGAGTGGTAACCTCAAGTTACTAGTTTTGAGAGTTATAACGTCAAGCTATTATCCTTGTAATTTTGGTTAAGCAATCAATTATCCTTCATTAGTCTTTCATTAACCAACAATTATAGCCTTTAATCATTATTTTCTGCCCTATAACTCTACTGTTAAAATGTCAGCTTACTCGGTGCATCACATTCCCCWTTCCTTTCCAGGTTTAAATCAAAGTCAAGATCAAAATATGACTCTTAGCTTGTAAGAAAGCAAACAATCTGATATTGTACCAAAGTGGAATTAATTAACCCAAACTGAAATCTTGTAACTGATATTGGCTACATTAGCACGAGTCAATTTTTCATTGAGCGGAGTATGACTTGACTTGAATGACTCATCATCGGGAAAAGATCTGAAGTGGAATGACCTGAACCAAACTTTTGCTCATTTGCCACTTCTAAGATATGTTGAACTGATGGTTTTTGCTTGCAATTTACAGGGTTCTTTCCAACCATGATGGCTGTTTATAGTTATTTACTTCTTCAAAAACTGGGGAGGGACGATAATGGTCAGAGTAAGACTTTGTGATAGATTGACATTACTTGGACTGGTTATAAGATGAAGAAGGGGATATATATATATATATATATATATATATATATA
>SNQN01000865.1:64636-90728 GCA_008642245.1 Bassia scoparia | reverse complement strand
TATATATATATATATATATATAGATATATATAGATATATATAGTGGCTTGAAACCTCCTAAAGCTAGTTATAGCGGAACGCCTGAACACAGTTTTTTCCAACTTGTATTTTACCTAGTCTCCTCTGTTTATAGTGACTAGAAATTCCTCTCCCTACTGTCGTAATCCTATAATACCCTTCCAATTTTCAGCTCATTAGACTTCAGATATGTGTGGTCATATGTGTTTCTCTGAACTTTGATTGATTTTTTCTTTTTTTTCTTCTTTTTTTGTGTTGTGAATCATCTTTTATATGTTCTGTCCAGAATAATTATGTTTCCAACATATATCTTGTTTGGGATCCCCTTATCATATTTACCCTGTATTTTTTGGTGCACTCGTCAGAAATTTATGCATGCGATTTCTCCAACACCAGCGTCAACTATGTCAGCTGCAGAAATAAGCACAAAACCTGCCAATACAACTTTATGTCCATACACAGGTGTTAACGATACAGCTAGCAAAGAGACTAAAAAAAGACCAGGGGACAGTATGCTGGAAGAACAGTATTGGCGTTATGATGTGAAAAAACAAAGGCAAGGGAATGGAAATGCTGAGAAGCTCTGTTTTAAATTTTTGTCTTCTGGTTCATGCCAACGAGGGGACAATTGTCATTTCCGGCATGATGCTGAGGCAAGAGAGCAATACATGGGAGGTGTATGTTTTGATTTTCTAAATAAGGGGAAATGTGAGAGGGGTCCAGAATGTCAATTTAAGCATGATTTAGTTGAAGCTGACAGTATTTCTAACAGGAGATCCAGGTCTCATAGTGCAAGTACTAACAGGTTGGTGTGCTGTTTTTATTTCACAACTCTCTGTATTATTGCCTCCATAGTCACTACTCTTCTAATAGGATTTCATAATGTCTTGCCTCTTGAAGCTTATCAAGTATATTTATTTCAGGGCTCTCTTCAACTGCTTTTCTAGCAAATTGGCCAATTAACATCAATTTATATATTGTAGCTCAAATTGGCGTTGAAAAATTGTCAACAACTACCCATTGTTATGTTTTTTTAAAACAACTACCTGCATTGATTTATTTATTTWTWTTTTTTTTGTTAAAACTTAAAAATACCTACCTACTTTTCCACTAAACTTCGTCAACCACCACCCAATTACAGATTAGTTAACATTAGTTACAAATTCTTTCACGTCGGGCCCATGCGTATTCGAAATTTCCTCCCTAAATCCCTTGATTTTCCCCAAATTACGGTAATCAACTTCTATTTAAGAAAATTAAGAAGAAAAAATTGTGGAAAAATGTTGAATTGAAGAAAAAAAAATATCAGAGGGAGAGGTGAAATAGAAGTCAATTAGGGTGATTGGGGGGAAATTGAGAGATTAGGGAGAGAATTCGAATTAGTATGGGCCCACATGATAGGAAATTTGTAACTAAAGTTAGCTAATCCGTTATTAGGTAGTGGTTGGTAAAGCTAAGATGCAAAGTTGTTGGTTATTTAAAATAATAAAAAAAAACATTGCGGGTAGTTGTTTTAAAAAAACGTAACAATGTTATAGCTCAAATTGTTTGGTGGATACATGATAATATAACATGTGTGATGTGTCAGGTCAAAAGAATGCTGGTTTTGTTTGTCAAGCCCCAATGTGGAGTCTCATCTCATCATAACTGTGGGAGAAAACTTGTACTGTGCTCTTGCAAAAGGCCCATTGGTTGATGATCACGTGTTATTAATACCCGTTGAGCATTCTCCAAGTACTATATCTCTACCTCTAGATGGCCAGAGAGATCTTTATAGATATCAAAGTAGCCTTCGGATGTACTGTAAAACCCAAGGGAAGGAATTCATCTTCTTTGAATTGATATCTAAAAGAGGCACTCATGCAAATCTCCAGGTGAGGATTCTCTGCTCTTTGCTTTGTAACTACATGCATGAAAGACAGCTATTTTTGTTTTGGCTTAGAATATCAATTAATTCTTGTTTGTTGTTGTTATTCACTGGATTCTTATGTATTTTATTCTACGCTATACTTCCTTTTGACACTCTAGTGCACTAATGCCTACTAAAGCTTTTAAGAAGGGATGTAAAATAGAGGATAAGATATAGGAATTAGTTGTTTGTTGTGGACCTTGTGGTCAAGCTACATTTAGACTGGAGACAAACACTATCATGATCATCTAAGCAGTAATGGGACTGAATGTGTCTGTGTTTTACCATTATCTTGATCTCTGAACTTGCTTATCTTTCTGTGGGAATGAGAGAATAAGGATAGTGTCAATTACATACGTATAATCTAGATTTGGAAATGTGATAGGATTTTATATCTTAATGTTATTCCAAATTGTAACTGAAGCTTAATTATGTAGTTTGCTGCAAGCTTCGGGTTTAATTATGTAGTAATGGCAAAAAGTACTACACATTATTATACTTAGGTATTATTGTATGGTTTACCATTCTGTTATACCAATAGATATTAAATCGCTCATACTTGATATCTTTTTATGTAGGCAGTTCCTATTCCACAGACCAAGGCATCTTCCGTGAAAAATATATTCAACTTAGCTGCTAAAAAGCTAGGGTTTGATTTTGAGACAATCAAAGGTAATAATCTGTAGTCAGCTGAAAACTCTTCTTTAGTGCTTTGTCTGTCGTCAGTCATGTTGTACTTTGAATAGAAAGTAAATCAACACACAACGGTCATCTTCTTTCATATGTTAGGTGGCTCATGCATCTTTGTGTTCTCTCAATTTCTCTGACATTTTTGCAATGTATGTTGGTGGGATTCAAGGTACTGATGTTGTGTGGAGAGGAGATATTAGGTTGTTTACTCTAGAAAATTCTTCGGTGTTTGTTGAATTGTTGTTATTGCACTGTCTTCAGGACATGCGATAATGGTTTGTATTATGGTTAACTAGGTTTTTTGATGCAATATATTTCTTTTTTGATTAGTAATGTATAATGAATGACAAAGTAAACAGAGAGTCCTAGTTCCTCACCTGTGTGTCATTAACGGCTAATTTAACATCCTTTTTTGTAAATTTGTAGGTCCTCATAACCGTTAAAATGTTCACAAAAATGTGGTACAATAGATAAGTATTGGCCCACAGTGGTGACATAATTTCTAATTTCACGCTGACACTTATCATTCTATCTGCAAGTTTCATTGTTGGGACAATCAAAAGAAGCTTTCAAAAAATACGTTGTCTTACCTTTTAGATTAAGTGGTGTGTGAGATCGAAACATTTAGATTAAACTTTTGGCCTCTAAATTTTACAAGCAATTGTTGTACATAACATTGCTTGGCATATTGTTTGTTAATTAAATCTCAGTAAACAGAGAAGAGATCCCCTAAGGTTTGCCAAAATGTCAAATTTACCTGCTCCGATGATCTTGCGATGTTAAATTGAAGTTTTTGGCCATCCAGGGCGATTCTTAGGAGTGGGATTGTAAAAGGAGGAAATAGAGTAGAGAAGGAATGAGAAATTGTGATTAGGGGAGGAGAACAAGTGGGGGAATCAGGAAATGAAGTAGGTGCTATGGTAAAAGTTGCCAAAGTGTTTGTTTATTGTTGAGGTTTTGAGGGTGAGGAGGAATTGAGGAAGAGGGATACTATGAAAGAGTTATTATAAGTGCTTGCTTTCTCTGTGGTATTAGATCTAAACACTGTAATGGGTATGCTTGGGTAGACCTTAATTCAATGTGGCATGTAAGGTTTTGTCTGATTTGAAAAATAATGTGATGGATTTTTTTGTCCATAATTGCCTTAATTACCCATTTACGGAAAACTACCTTAATTACATTTTTCTGGACTATACTACCTTAGAGCAAATGCAATGGTATGTTCCCCAAATGTTTCTCTCTCCTTCTCTCCTTTTGACACCTCACTTTCAACTAACTTATAGCTCACTCCTAATCTCCTTTTATTTAGGGGTTTCCCCTGACATTTTATTTTTATTTGCAATTTACAAGTTTGATAGAGTTATAGCAAAGGAATTGTCCAGAGGGGCTACAAAAGTCTGCTGTCATTAATATCATGAGAATCAACTCTTTAAGGCATTAAACGTGTCTGATGTGGGAGCCTTTTGAGATTTTTAACAAAGGTTTCCTTAATTGCATTAGCTAAATAAGGTTCACTGAATAGGTTGAAAGAGCGGATAGCTATATATGTGGTCACATGAGATCCCATTTAGGACCACCTCACCTTTGATAAACATCCTACTCAGAGCATCCATTATCCTACTTAGCTAAATATTGAACTATTCTTGAGTTTGAAAAGGTCAATGTGAGGGTGCCATGGTGTCACAGACTCGCGGTCTTAGCGTTTTGACACCGGACCAAAAGCATAACCCCCTAGTGCCTACTTCTCCTTGGTGGATGCATGGCACGAGCGCAAGCCTTGAGCGGAAAGGGCCCTTAGTGCATAGGCCATAGTGACACAAGTGTCTTCGAATCAAAGGATAGGCATTTTGATGGCAGCCGGCACAAGCAGCTCCTGGATTTTATGAGGTGTGTGTTGGTTTGGGGGGGGGGGGGGGGGGGGGGGGGGGAGGGGGGGGGGGGGCGCATTACTTATAAAGGTCTAACAATACACAGGCAATAAACTAGAAGTTTCTTTCATGCACTACTCCCTCAAGGCCTCAAGAGGGACATTAGATGATTACATTTTATCCACCCAAATTATAGTTGGTTGTACTGAATAATTTTCATAAAATTACCACCCAGTGTGGGTGACACCAAGCATACCTTAAGGGCTCAAGGCCTATGAAACTTTATAAGAGGCGGGAACACTAAAGCAATTCAGTGCTCATGGTGGCAACAATTATCCACTCTTTAGTCCATGTTTTGCGATGATTGRGATGACCCTGATCTTCTCTAGTCATATGACTCATATTCCTCATTTTTCCCTTTGTTGTAACTCACACTATCGAAGACTTGTGCATTGTCGACAGGCCACTCCACTAACTTATTTCAGTCGGTTTTTTAATGCCGCCCCTGAGGGCAGTTTACATGCTCTTTCTTGCATATTTCACCACCATTAAAGGTCTACAAAAAATTCCAGCTTCAATCAACTCTTGTCCACATCATCTATGTTTTGTTTTACACTGAAACACTATTGTGTATCAATGTTACTGGTCCTACTGTCCTAGTAATTTATACTGACCATCTGGACATGTAGGGACAMGTACTGCTGCATTGGGCCAATCATCATTCGTATTTTCTTGTTCATTGTTGTTCCAGGTGATGATGCTTCCAAATCAAGAGAATTGTTGAAAGAAAAGTTTGATGGCCAGTCTGGTTTCTTCTATGTGGAGCTACCAGATGGCACAATAATGGGACACACTATTGAAGAGAATGAGAATTTTCCTGTTCAATTTGGCCGTGAGGTATCCTTCAAAGTTTAAAAGTTGTAGCCCCTTTATATTAATGTTGCTGTTATTTTTTTCACAATCTTTTTATACGTATGTGTTGTCAAGCTAATTTCTTTTGTTATGTTTTGCTAGGTTATGGCTGGCCTTCTCAAAATGCCCGATAGGGCTGACTGGAGAAATTGCAAGCTTAGCAAGGATGAAGAGGTGAAATTGGTGGAAGCTTTCAAATCTCAGTTTAAGAGTTTTGATCCCAATGAAGATGTCTAAATTTGGAGGCTGAGAACGTGGTTCTGGTGAAGATATCTAATTCTCAAGGCTTAAAAATGAAAGTGTCTTTGTTCTCTGCAAAGCTTTTCTCATAATGTCTTGCTGGGCATTATCTTCAACATGAAATCTCGTTGGTCTTCTGCAAGAGTTACGCTATCTATGTATCATCGAAGGTACTCTCGAGTTAATATAGTGGTCTTTGCTGTTTGCGTTAATATATATATTTATACCATTTATGTGGACCTATTACAGGAGTGATAATTACGGTCAGAGCCTTAGCAAGATGAATCAAACTATTTACGCACATGGTGAATTGCAACTACTTTCCATCAGACATGGCTGCTTTGAAGTCATCGTAGGACCACACTCTGCAGCATTCATCTCAACCTGTAACTTTTGTTTAGTTTCCCTTTTTTTTTTTTGTTATCAATAGCTTTTTAATTTTTTTGATTCAAAGTTTTGCTGCTTGTTCACCATATCGGATTGACCTAAGTAAAGTTTTGCTGCTTGTTCACCAACCGACGAGCGTGTAATTCTGATGTAGATCAGACTAATGAGGAATAGTTCTGGATAGATAGTTTCACTGTGTCAAGCTTTATATTTCAAAGGGAATTTGTATTTCTAGTCTGGATAAATCTYTATATGTTATTGTGCACTACAAGTATTTTATTCACTTACCAAGCAAAGTTTTGTCTAGTGGCAAGGGTTGTGCCTTTCAACCTTGAGGTTGAGGGTCTAATCCCTTTCCCCTTATTTTTAAAGTGTCAAGCCTGTAAAGTCATATTGGATTGGCCTAAGTAAGGTTTCGATTTGGTATAAAATTTCATCTTATCTCTAATCTTCTAATTTTTTAGTAATGAGATACATTAGAGCTAATTTCGTTAACATCTAGGACTATTACGGGAAGGATTTGAGCAACATCTAGGACAAGATATTCTGCTTAGCCGGGCTGCTCACCCATAATTCCTTATGTATGTGTGTTTAGACAACTAGACTTATGGGATTCTCAGCCCGCAAAACATGCCTATTGTSGAAGCTAGTAATGAACCAACTATCCAAGCTGTGATCATGTACAATGGTCATGTGTTAAGACAAATAGACTATATGAGGCTCATAGTGCTTAGCCAATGAATCTACGCACGACCCTAGATGGCTAGACCATTGCCCCATGGCCCCATTCTGTTTATGTTTGGGGASTGGTATCACAGTCAAAATGCTGTTTGCTGTTTCGAAGGATCATGAATGAATACAGTTATAATAAGGAATTAAGAATGTCTTTTTACATGGGAATTGTTTCATGACATGCATGATGCATGTTCTTACTTGTGTTGTTGAAGCCAATGTTCCATGTAAGAAGAACAAAAAGTAGTTGAATTGATTCTCGTGAACATGAATAATGGTAGTAGTAGACTAGTAGACTAGTAGTGTAGTACAAACTACAAAGTTGTGTGATGCAAAAAGACTAAAAAGAAGGTGTTGGATGACTTGAAGATTGAACTTTGGTAGTATAAAATATAAAATATAAAATATAAAATATAAAATATAAAATATGAATACTTGGTACTACCATTTTGTTGCCTTTGTTTCCAAGACACTCTTATGATTTACGAACATCGTCCACGTGCTACAAAGCTGGAGAGTTGCTCCCAAAATGCTGTGGGCCCCAACTCTATCAAAACCGACCAATCACGTACTACAATTCTTTTCCCTTCATTGTCGTCTACATTTTGCCCTCCATCTAAGTTTTCATCATTAATTTTCAACTCTCTTTCTTTAGTAGATAAGTACTTTCATTTTATTGCTTGCCTTTATAAATCTCAATTTACTTCCTCCATTTCATTTTATTGAGTTTGTAGCAAGTTATCTAAATGCGTGTTTGGCTGATATGGTATTCGATTTTCCATGCATAACAATTTGTAAATTTGTAATGTAAGAAATTTATTTACGTAGTTGAATTAGAATTGGTTTTTGAAACTTTTTGGTTAATATTATGAAAAAAATTTAATATACCTATTTCGTTCACCCTCAAATGGGACTTAATAAATTATTTTTTAGATTTCCTCGAATTTATAATTTCTCTATTAATGAGAAAGAGTACAAAAATTTTGGATTATCATACATGTTATATTTAACTCTTAAGACTACAAGTCTACAAGTATAAGAATTTAATAAATATATTTCTATTAATGGAACCATGGAAGTAATTTAGGAAAACAAGACAAAATCACACATCAATCAATGTTATAAACGCTTAATGCAATTTTTGGGTTTTTCTCATTTATACCCCTGAAGTATTGCGGTTTCTCACTTGTCTTAACCTAATTTTCTTTTYTTATAAAATATTTATTTCAATTTAGTTCAGGTTTATTCAATTCATTTTGGTTCGATTCGGTTCAAGTCAGGTTCATTTCAGTCGAAAGAAACATATCTCAGTTAGTGCAATAGAACTCCTTTCATAAAGTCTTTCATAAATGGTGCCCTATGTGGACAAATCACAAATGTATTCCCTATAATAATTTTACTGTAACAAAATTATTTTACAAAGTTGATCAAAAATTTATAAAATAGAAAGACAAAAGTTCAATTTATAAAATTTGTACTGAGTTCTAGAACATCCAAAAAATACATATATAAAGAAAATATCAAAGAGACAAAAACTAGTAGTTTCATAAACTGCTAATTTCGATAGAAAAATCAAGCAATACATCATGTCTGGTGTTTTCCACCGCCCTTGCCTAGATACCATTACATCATGAAATTGTGACCTTTTTTTGTCCCTGTCCCCTTATGATTATTCATCATGGTATTGTCATATCAATATTATGAGTCCGATCTATTCTCTTCAACTTATTTTAAGGTATCCAAACTTATTATACAATAAAATTTCTTGATACTTATCGAACTTTGTCTCCTAAAATGAAAATATACCTATTAAAATGTGAGTTGTGTGACTTCTTACCGAATATCTGGTATTAAGTTCCTAACATCACAAGACTTRTAATACTACATAATATTATTGTAATATTTTGACATCGATCAACTTGATAGTCAACGCTGGCAACTCTTTGACTTTTGCCAAATCACCACTCGAGTACTAGACTATACAAAAATGATGTTCTAATTGGGATTTAAATAAGAGCAAATTGATTAGTTTTCAATATTGTCCACAATTCTGCATGTATTTACATATTTTAGCCTCATTTTACGCTCAATCAGACAATTACTTTAATTTCTCGATCAAAATCTCACTGTTTTCTCATTCTAATTAACCCTAGTTAAAAGTATTTCAATTAAAGTTAAAAAAACTTAGAACTCAAATATATACCTAATGTCATAACTGTTACGGATCACTTCGTATTACAAACACACCCTAAATGACATCGATAAAATCCTGTCTCTTATACACATCTAGATGTGTATAAGAGACAGGTTAAAAGTATTTCAATTAAAGTTAAAAAACTTAGAACTCAAATATATACCTAATGTCATAACTGTTACGGATCACTTCGTATTACAAACACACCCTAAATGACATCGATAAAATCTTCGTCCTTTTTTATTATCGGGTGTCAAAAATAAAAAATTAATAATTATTTATCGGGTTTGTTTTAGTTGAGGGTTGCTATAATGCTATATGAGTATATGTACTTCATATATTTATTATGTTCATTATAGTGTTACAGAACATTTGGTTTAATGCATGGTAGCAACTCCAACAATTATCAAATTAAAGGTGAGAAAGATTATATCCTCATGATAACTGCTTGATGTGTAAGACCATAAAAGCACATAATGGTCCATCCTCCTCTCCTCTTCTGCCTTCAATATTCATTCCTCCTTTACTCTTTACACAAGCCTTATCTCATGTCACTTTTTAAAAAATAATTAAAAAAAAAAGTATGTATTATTATTGCTTGAATTGATTTTCTATTTTTATGATTAATTATTTTTAGCTCAAGAAATATAATAATACACCCAAATAAAACAAAACAGAAAAATGACAAGTAGTATAACATTCAAGAGGCATTTCTCACTTGTTTCCACTTAACATAAATCATTGCCCACTCAAATCCAATTATCATTAAACTGGCCACATTCTGCGTTGCTATTATTATTGAAGTTGGATATTAAGTTATTGATTAAGGATTTAAGGATCTATTCTCGTCAATTTATTTCAATAAAATTCAGTAAAAATAAATTCAATTCAATAAAATATGCAGTAGTAAAGTTCAGTTCAATAAAATTAATTTCAACTCTAAAGAAATTTATTAAGGTTTCAGTAAAATAAATTCAGTATAAATAGATTCAATTCAATAAAATTCAATTATAGTTCTTTGATGATTTTTCTTCATCTTCTAAATAATGAGATCATTATAAAAGATGGAGTTAAATTTAAAATTGAGTTATGTATGTATCAGTCTTTTTATAGGACAAGAGAAAGAAAAAGGTTTTCAAATATTCTTTGATGCTTATTACAATACACTTAGTGTATGTGTACCCCACATACACTAGCCAATAGGAATGGAGAAATTGGGGAGAATGTAAGAGCATGTACAATGGTTGTAGTTAGGGATTTGCTTGCAATTTCAAAAAGTTCATAGCTATTAGCTTAACCATTGGACTAAAATCAAGAAATTAGCTTGGTCTAGTAAATTAGCTTATCCAAGCTAATTTGCTTGGGATGATAACAAGGCAAAATATTTATATACAAAGCATGAGAAGATGGTTTTTACAAGTTACAACTAGAATTAATGTGTTTTTTCAATGCAAAACAATAGCTAATCATTGGACCATAAATTAGCTAGAACATTTTTTTAGGTGAAAATCTTATGTGGCATTGTAAGCTAATTTGACAATTAGCTCACCATTGCACATGCCCTTAGGGGAGAGATCATTAGTGGGTTAGATTTATGTGGACCAATAGGAAGGGAGTATTAGGTGAGTGTATGTGGGGGCCTATATACACTAAGTGTATGTGTAGCCTTACCCATATACTCCCTCTGCCTTCTTTTAATTGTTACATTGTGCTTTTCACAAAGACCAATGAAATGTGCACGTTCCACAACATAATATATAGATGATGACATAAAAATTAATGGATTACTTTATATATAGGGTTTATGATAGGAAAAAAACAAAAAGTGAGAGTAGAATAGGAAAAAAGTATATAGAACCACACATCAAAATATATAAGAAATGTAGCAAGTAATTAGAGACATCCAAATAAGAAAGAGGTAACAAGTAAAAAAAAAAGACGAAAGGAGTAATTGTATTGGATATTCTCAACTACAAGTGTATATCTTACTAGGATATTCTCAAATCTCAACATCATCCACTGTAGTAGTGCTGTATTAGTAGTCTTCAAAGGGGTAACTAATCTAACTATAGGTTTGCTGTAATAGCACTACTTGTTACAAATTGATTAAGAAGTTTAGGTTAAATATGTGGTAATTACATTTGTCATGCAATGACAGGAATAACAGGATGTCCTAATGGTTTCAGTTGATCGAATAATTGAGAATATGGCCTGGGCTAAAAGTTTATCTTCACTATTAAGATCGAGTACAAATTCTTGGTACATTTTTTTCTGATGGGTCCAAACCTAGAGGTACCGAATCTAGTTTAACAGGTTTTAAGTCTGGGTCTAAAATCTTAGATCTGAATAGAACTAATTTTAAGTTCCGGTATGAATTGCTCACATTTGGTACTATACTCGATGGTTACATAGTTTTATAAAGTAACTAGTGTCCTTCATAATAAATATGTAGGTTAGCTTATGTAAATAATAACAAGTATGATTCACATTTCTTCTCTAAATATTAAAATTTTAAAATTTCTAAAACTCGATTTAAGTTCATTTTGTATTAGATTGATTTCCTAAAATTATAGTGTCCCAAATCAAAAAACAAACACGTAATTTAACATGCGTCGAAATGCAATTGGATACCTAATTTTGGAACCGAAACATACTTAGTCCAAGGCTGATTCTTAATATTAAATTCTCGGTTCAAACATTCCAAGTTCAAGTTTTAAAGATCAGACTGGGCATCTAGCTGTGCAGTAGTTGTGCTCGCTCATATTCTCTATTTCATTTAAGCTGTGCATGCAATTCTTAGAGTCTATTTTAATCACCTTATTTTTCTTATTTACAGGAAAAAATAAGTTTAGGTAATCCAATTAATCAAAATAAGTTTCTCTATTACAAAACATGTTAAAATAATTTCAGATAACTATTACATTAGTATGTATTTCTATTTCCTTTGTACTATTTGACGGTTTGACCCATATTGTTCTTTTGCTTTTTTTTTGTGCAAATAAGTCACAAGGATGAGGTACATTTACAGCAGGAGATGAGGATCGATCTAAACTTCTGATCACAAGAATCAAAGGTGGAGTTGAAGCAATTGCCCTAAACCCTTTCCTCATATTGTTATTTTACTTGGTAGTTGGTTCACTATAGTAAACAAATATTACTTCAATCGATTGTTGGTTCTATGATTATTGATGTCAAACTTAGTAGAGTGGATCGTATATTCGATCCCCGCAACGACAAATTGAAAGAAAACTAAAATCTAACTAAATATAACTCGCTCATGATCCAGATTAGCCCAAGATTAACCTGGTGGTACCACAAAAAAAAACCTATAGTGAACAATTCTGTATATCTTGACTAAATTTTCATGTCATAATTTTTGGCTTTTTTGGACTATGCCATAGATATTTTGGAGTATACTAGCCGTATATCATTTAACATTCCTCAAAATCCAGTATCCTCATKACAGATTGCTACTGTTTTGGGAACTTTACAAAATTAGGTAATTGATACATCTTAAAGATCACAAATTCACAAGTGAATAATAAAWWTTTTGGCACTTGTCTTAAAAGGCAAATCTGAGAAAGATTGGATATGAAGATGTGTGACGTGCTAAGACCTGTTGGACACATGACCACCTTTTAACTCTCCCAAGATTGCTGACTATCCAACAAATGCATGGTAATGAGTCAAAACTATAATTATAATTATATTAAATAATTACATCTATTATTATTTTCAAATTATTTTGGCTGATTTCCAACATTACCTTTTTAATTACTCACTAAAAATTCCATTTTTACCTACTTGACATACTTTATTATTAACAGAATCTTCCCTTTTGCTGTTTCTCTCTCTAATTAAGGGAGTTAAGTGGGTATTAATTACCCTTTTTATTAGCAACAGTGTTTGTAATACAAGTGTTAACTATGCATTTTATTATTTTATTATTTTTTGGACAGTTAGTGGTATTTTCATAACTCATGACAGTAGAAACTGTTCTTTGGCAACAGGAGCACTGAGCAAAAGCCAGCTTTAGAGCTCATGTGTTTCAGAAATAAAAGAAAAGGGAAACAAATTATATAAAAAAAGGGAGAAAAAAAAAAAAGAGATTGCTTGGTTTTTTGGGCTTCTGTAGTTTAGATTCTTATTGCTTGAACAATACTAGTAGCACTATTTTTCTGGGTGTTTTTTGATTTTGCTTAAAAACACCCTCCTTTTTGTTTTGTTTAATTTGATTGTATTTGTTACAGTTTTGGTTAAACTGTTGTATGATATAGAAGCTTAATATTGATATTCAGTGATTGGAATTTCACTCAACTTCATGGGATGGGGATGATGCTGCAAGTAACATGGCAATTGATGCATCTGTTATGCATCATTGCTATTGCTACTATTGTTCCAGGATCTTCAGGTAATTTCTTCATTGTTAATGTGCAACATTTTTGAGTTTTAATCTTGTTAATGTGATAAAGTTGCCACCTTTTTTCTTTTTTGATGGAATATTCATCTGGGTTTGCACTCTTAATTGTGTAATCAGATTTTCTGGCCATTATTTGGGTTCTTGTTTATTTGATTTCTGCATTTTTAATGGGGTGAGATTATGCATTTGCATAGGTGTGAATGTTTGTAAATCAAAAGGGCTCAAAATGAGATCTTGAGTTTTGATTATAATCCATGTTAATGCTGCTGTCAAAATTCTTGTCTTGGTGGCAGATGCAACAGTAAATTTATGTTTAGTTTTCAGTGTTTTCTGTTTAGAATTTGRATGCTCTAATTGAGATCAAATTTTGAAGTAATGTCAACTTCTAAATGCATACTCCCTCGTTTCACATTACATTATTACAATATCTAAGGTTAGTTCATATATATTCTTCACTCTGATAATTGTGTGAAATTTTGAACCACTTCTACTGTCCTTCCCACTACTGAAGGATGTAATTTAATTCTAGTCCTTTATCTGATACTCCTCCTAGTTTAGATTGGCCAATGTGATGTGGTGGCGTATGATCCATGAACCAAATTTGTCGAATTTGATTGCAGCTACTGAATTCTGTAGCAATGAATGACTGGTTAGCAAACCTAAGGGTAGGTTAGTCTCACGCCTTATTGTTCTCAAATGTGTCAAGAGAGGCTTAATCAACAAGCGTTTTCCAATTTTCTTCCAATGGTGCATAAAATAATGGTCTCACTTGTTAGTCGTTACAGTAGTAGTCCTGTCTTAGCATTGCTGCATTGGTTAAACAGACATCTCACGTTGACCAGAAATATAGAATTGAATAATTGATGAGTCAATCGATTTATGATTAGTTTGAGGATTTTGAACTGCACTCTCTTTTACTCTCTAAGATTCTTCATCATTATCCTGGTAACTTTTCGGTTGTCGGAACTCGGAAATGATGACTCAATTCATCGAATTTGGCTAAGAAAATGGCTTCTCACATCTGAACCTTCTTAGGATCTGCAGGAAATATYTKTTTTTTTTTTTTTTTTTTTTTTTTTTGGCAACGAATATCTGGGTTTTATTGTTATTATAACGCTAAATCAATTGACAACCCTAAAAACAATAATTATTTCTATATTTTTACTTAATCTGCAGGTTTTGGTGAAACACTGTCACTGGAATCTTCATCTCCAATTATATCCATAGAAGCTCAAGTGCCCAGTTCCATAGATGCACGAGGTCAGTTGCTAATTGGTAAAGTCAATTGATCCTCATATGGAGCAAACTGTTCAGTCTAATCACTTTATTTGTTTATTTATGGTTTAGGTTTGAATTTACAACCTCCTATTGTGTCTCCATTCACCAAATCTCCTACAGTTTACCAGAAGATCCAAGGGTCACTGCCCTTTCTATCACCAAGCGAATCAACTAGGCCACCACCACAGCAAGATTTAAGGACTTCCATCCCAACCCAAACACTTGATGATTTGGCTCCACCATTGCCTGCAGAATCAACATACCATCCTACTTCCACAGCAGCAGCCCCACAAGTTTCCAGTCCGACACCTGTAGCTGGGGTATCACATGGTTTKGCACCAGCTTTACCCGTTGCTGAATCGCCATTTTATACAAATCCACCTCCTAGTGCTGAGTCCTCAAATAATTTGAGTATGACTCCGTCTTCTGAGTCACCACATGTTTCAGCTATCTCATCAGCAGAGCCTCCGGAGTCCATACCTCAACTACCAACTGCTGAGCCACCAGTGACATCACCGGTAGCCTTGCTTGCCCCACCACCAGAAGTTTCACGACCTACTTCAACCATTCAGTCCCCTCCTGTCGCTGAGCCCCCAGTTATTGTTGTGGCCCCATCACATCAGTCACCTCAGCCACCATTTACTGAGCCTCCTCATAGTTCAGCTCTTCCACTCGCTGTAAAACCTCCAGAATTTGAGCCTACATCTTCTGTTGCAGAGCCATCACAAGGTTGGACTATGACACCTCCACCTACAGCAGTGCTGCCACCGGAAATTTCACAACCTACTTCGACCATACAGTCTCCTCCTATTACTCCCTCCGAGGCCCCAATTGTTTCACCTCAACCACCAATTGCTAAACCTCCTTATAGAACAGCTCTTCCACTTGCAGCAAAGACACCAGATTCTAACCCACCGTTGCCTGTTGCAGAGCCACCACCACAAGGACTGACTATGACACCTACTGAGGCACCGCCAAATTTATCTATACCACCACCTACAATTCCACCTCATTCTGAAGATATACAGCCTCCTCCTGTTCCCATAAATCCATCATCTTCCCCAACCTATACACGTTCTCCCCCGCCACAATTAGACACACCACATGCTCCTCCTCCAATGTCTACAGTGCCTTCAAATCCTTCCCTTCTGCCCCCTTCAATGTCTCCTCCTTCCTCTAAGTCTCCAACGGCTTTACCTTCACCATTGCCTCTTCCACCACACACTTTAACCCCTCCACCTCAATTGAAACCCCCAGATGTATCTTCTCCTCCACCTGAACTAAACCCGCCAACTGTAAATGCTCCTCCACCTCAATTGACCCCACCAATTTCATCTGCTTCTCCCCCTCAAGTAACCCCGCCAATAGCATCTTCTCCTCCACCTAAAATGAGCCCAACAATTGTATCTACTCCACCTCAAGTAAATCCCCCGATAGAATCTTCCCCTCCATCTGAAGTGAACCCGCCAATTGTATTTGCTCCTCCTCCTCAACTCAATCCCCCGATAATATCCTCTCCTCCACCTGAGCTGAACCCACCAATTGTATCTGCTCCTCCACCTCAATTGAACCCCCCAATTGTATCCTCTCCTCCACCTGAGGTGATCCCGCCAACTGTAACATCCCCTCCACCTGAGTTGAACCCTTCAAATATGTCATCTCCTCCACCAACTGTATCCTCTCCTCCACCTCAACAGATACCCCCAATTGCATCTTCGCCTCCACCTCAACTGATGCCGCCAATTTCATCTTCTCCTCCTGAACTGATCCCACCACCTGTTTCTCCTCCAATTTCTGTCGTGCCTCCAAATTCTTCCGTTCCACCACCGAAAGTATCTTCACCTCCCCRAGCTGTTCCGCCTCATGCTTCAGCTATTCCGCCACCCCCTTTACCTTCACATGCATCACCTCCCCAAGCTGCTTTGTCACCTCCCTATGTTTTACCTGCACCACCATCATTAGAGTTACCTCACACCTCTCCTCCACRTCCACCCATTGTAAATGGATCAGTTCCATCTCATGCATCTCCTCCATCCCCTTTCTCAACTCCCCATCTTGCTCCAACTTCTCCTCTAATTCSGTCTAATCCCTTATATGCTCCCCCACCTATCGAGCCATCACATTCCTCTGTTCCTCCTCCAGTAACACAACGAACTGTTCCTGCAGCATCCCCTCATTCATCTCAAACAAAAGTACCGCAGGAAGGGGCTCCTCCACCATCACCAGCTTCTTCAGGTATGTCAAAACACAAGAAAGTGCAGAGCCCTGCATTCAACTTCTTGTTCATGATTGTCTAGTGTATCGTGTTTATTCCAGTCAAGATATTAACCTTTGTTTCTGGCACTATTGTAGAGCCATCACCTCCTTCAAAAACTCTTCCAGAAGGTGCACCACCTGCCCACCAAGTTACTCCAAGATCACGCCCTCCAAGTTCTCATCAGATAGAAGCACCAAAGCATGCTCCCTTCATGAGATCAAATGATTCAGGTACACCACAAGTCTTTCTGTGGTTACTTCAAGTTAAAGCATATATTTTTCACTTGCATATATGTAATACCACTAATATAATTAAGTAAGATCTTCCTGTCAAAAAGGAGAAATGAATAAAACATCTCCCTTTCAAGCATATTAAATTTGTTGAGGACAACATAACTCCATTCARATATTAAAAGATATTCAAAATTAGAAAATGAGATTTGAGGCAGTTACTTAGAATTTAGAAGAAAAGGAGGATGTTATATAATGAATCATGACTATCATAAGAATATCATACTTGTATTTAATTTGTTATAATGTAACTATATTTGTGGCAAGCCACTTGTGAAAGCTCAAGATGAGTTTGGGGGATCAGTCAAATTCTTATGCATGCATAAACTTTAAGGCAAGCTGAAGAACCAAGCAATGAATGTTGGGCCGTCATTTGTAGCATCTGGTCTTAATCTGTGCTATAGACTGGACAAGCTTGTTACGTGTGCTTTAGTCTGCACCTGTATGTATGTATGGAAAAGCTTACGAAAGGACCATGATACCCTATACTCTTATTTGCCTTTTCAAATGAGCTGTGGTATGAGTCTATGTACTATATGCTTGACAATGCATTGTAAAAAGAAAGATTAATCCCACTTTCTATACGTTGTTTGAGAAGATTGGTGATTCTTTTATTAGAACCTCAAATTTTCCCTTTTTCTATATTTATAGAAGGATTCAAGAATTATGTAATTGGAAGTTTCCTAGAAATAGTGCTAGTAACCTAATGCGTTAATAATGACAGTAATGTTTTTAATAATTCATATATTTATTTAACACATCCCTATGATAGATCACAAAAAAAAAGGGATTTCCACTTTTCAAGAATTCTCTTATACAATGAGAGAAATCACAGTTCAGACTAAATGAAATCGAACTTGATCAGAACACAATTATAACTAGATCAAACCATACCATAATATAAGTCAGACTCTGTACTTAGAAGTAGGTTTGTATGCTTCGTGCTTCTTGTTGGTTGTTTACTTTGCAGTTATGATTCATAACCCTTTTTGCATAAACTAGCTATGCACTTTACCTGAAAGTGTTCATTAATCCTAGTATCAAAGTGTCATTATTGGTTCAAAAAATGCTGAAACAGAGCCTGATACCTCCCCATCTTCCACTCCACCTCCAAGAAAATCTATTAGTGGTAGACATCCATCAATGGCACCCCCTGCTAGAGCTCCAGATCAATCACCAAGGGATAATCTTTCACCATATCATGGTAAGAATAAAGAATGTGATGAAGATCAATGTCTTTTGTTCAATAGAAAAATCTGTCAATGGACTAAGTGTTTTGGCTCTTTGTTTTGTGGGATGATCACCTTCCAAAGCGCCTTCAAAGCCTAGATTTGAGAGMCACAATGCATCTGCTCCTGCCCCATTTCATTTCACAGTGTATCCTCGACACAATGAGTCCCATCATTCTCCACGCCATTCTCCAGTTAAAGGTACTGTTTGGTTTGTTTCATCCTTCTTGTTGGCAGTAGAGTGCCTCTCAATGACCTAGCTTCAAAACAGTGCATAACAATTATTCGATTAGGGAGGCCAGGAATATTTTGTACGTTTTTGTTGTTGTAATAACAATTTTTCCATACCAAATTATAAGATTATCTGTCACTTTTTATGTTAATCCAAAAAGTCAGACTATAAGCAGTCTTAATAATAACAATAGAAGAGGGAAGCACCTTTGTATCATAGATTCATAAGTGGACAAAGTAGGAAACCAAACCAATGTTCACAAAAGAAGAAGTACAAGAATAAGAATTACGAATAAGGTCCTACTGCAATTTGAAAAGTGGCTTTGAACATGAGCTAATCGAGCTACCGATAGATTTTCTGTGAATAAACACATATTTTTGGACTAAATGGGGGGCCATGTCCCCCCTGAACCTTACTAGTTCAACCCCTGTTTTGTTACCCATTGATGTTAAATTTGTATAAAATTATCTGTAAATTAAGTTTCAATGGAAAGCAAATTGCGATTTGCACATCGGATGAAGAGATTGAATTTAGATATGACGCTGATGTTATATTCCAGGGTCTCTTAAAGTTGCTAGAACACTATTTTCTCTCTGAGTTGTGAACTTATTGTTCTTTCTTACACTTAGCTTTTCACCATATGCTCTCATTTTTTTCATGCAATCTCTCTGATTATCATCAACCTAGGGGATCAAATCAAATTCTTGTTCTACCTTCAATTTTTTTTAACATTTGCTGAAAATCGTTAAGGTGTTTAATATCTGCTCAGGACAGATAAATGATGTTTTATTAATCATGGATGTTATATATTAGTCTTTGGATTTGGATTTAAGTATGTTTTCCAGAATGTTGTCCATAAGCCTGTAAATCCCCCTGCATCATTGTGATGATGGATTTTTGTAATAAAAATACCTGTAATTATTTTTCCGATTTTTTTATGTTAGGATCTCCGTCAGCAATGACTCCTTTACAGTCTCCAGAAACTCCTGAGATTTCGTCTGCACCTTCACCTCTCCCGAAGGATCCACCTGGCCATTCTGGAAGTAAGCATAACACTTCTTGAAATGCATTTAATATTTAAGTATCTTTGTAGAAATGGCTTATTTATCTTGAATAATCTTTCCTTTTGCAAGTTTCCTTTCCCTCTCCTAAAATTTCTCCTTCTGGGTCTTCAACAAGGAACACAAAGAAACCTCTTGCACCGCCGATACTATCATTACCACCTCCACCGCCCAATGCAGGTCCATAAGTCCTTACTCTTCTTTATGCAATATTAGGCTTCATCTCTTTTCTCTGATTGCTTATCTAACTCGGGCTGATCAAATGTGTAGATTGTGCGTACCTTACATGCCCCGAGCCTTTCACAAATACTCCTCCAGGATCTCCCTGCAGCTGTGTCTGGCCAATGCAAGTTGGACTGCGCCTTAGTGTGGCTCTGTTTACTTTTTTCCCGTTGGTGACAGAGTTATCCAGGGAAATTGCAGCTGGAGTATTTATGAAACAAAGTCAAGTTCGTGTAATGGGAGCTAATGCAGCTAGTGAGCAATCAGAGAAAACTATTGTCCTGGTTGACTTGGTTCCACTTCATGAGAAATTTGACAATGTTACCTCAGAATTAACATTTCAGAGATTTTGGCACAAACAGGTAGTCATAGACAAGTCCAAGTTTGGTGACTATGAAGTGCTATATGTCCGTTATCCAGGTATTACCTTACTACTTATTTCCATTGATCTTCTTTTTCTCTCTTTTTTTTTTTTCTTTACCTTGATTGTGAAATCTATGAAAAGAAAGAAAAAGTTAACTATTTGTCTACTTCTCTCTTTTGTTGACAAAAATTATATCGTTAAATCAACTTTTGAATTATAGGTCTTCCTCCCTCTCCACCTATGGCTCCAGCCGACATGGCCATAATTAATGGCATGCCTTACTCTGTTCGAGACCCTAATCAAAGCAAAGCGCACCCTCTGGGAGTTGATGTGACAAAGCAGGGACATAAACGCAGACTTAGCGGCATTRTCATCGCTGCTATAGTGTTTGCAGCAATTGTTGGCGTGTTGATCTGCTGTTCTGTTGCCTGGGTTTTGGTGTTCAGACATAAAAACCTTGATCCTCAACCAGGACAAACTCCGCGTGCTCTACCTTCACTTGCAAGATTATCAGGTGATTCCTTTTTTGTCCTTTCAGTCTTTCACTCAGTGTTGTGCCTTGGTTGATGCTATCCAGCATGAGGCAATGTTCTATTCCCTTGAGATAAACAATCAAAAACTTATCGAAACTTATGTGAACGCATTGTAGTCGTGTGGTGAACTTGTGTAGCCTTATCTAAAGTTATACAAACTTGTATAAAGTTACTGTAACGAATCTGAATTCATTATCCTAGGCCTTTATTATWGTCCAGGTAAAAGGAACATAGCTTAAGTCTCATTGTGGTGCTGGTACAATGAATCCTAAAAGTCCGAGGCACTGCTGAAAATCCACTCAAAGAAAAATGAAAAGGAAAGATAATTGCARCATACTAACTCATATCTAAGGTTCTTGAAATTTTTGAGAAAAAACATGAGTCCATGAAGTACAAATTTGAACAACTTTGGACCGATCAATTTTCCAGCTTGGTACATAGAGCCATTACATATGGCTCACTCTACCATCTTTATAGAATTTACTTGTGTGCTATGTAGTAGTAGGAAATTTTACAAATGTAGGGCCAATATTTTTGTGTGGTAAGGCAATTATTAGATGGATAGGGGGATTCGGAGAWTTGGATTCGGGGCACATAATAATTGCTCAACATCTAGCTGAGGCTAACAATAATGAAAATATAATTTGCCCTTGGTATGTTATTTCGGACATGATACTTGATAATTAGAGTTTAATATGCMCCTGTTTCAATTTCAGGCCCTACAGGGAATTCAACTGGAAGTGGTCCAAGCTCTTCAATGTCAATTGGATCTAGCCTGGCAACATACACTGGATCAGCTAAGACATTTAGTGCAAGTGAGATAGAACAGGCCACAGATAACTTAAGTCCTTCGAGAATAATTGGTGAAGGCGGTTTTGGTCTTGTTTACGGTGGTGTTCTAGAAGATGAAACTAGTGTTGCTGTAAAGGTTCTTAAGAGAGATGATCATCAGGGAGGTCGGGAATTCTTGGCTGAAGTCGAAATGCTTAGCCGTCTTCACCACCGGAACTTGGTCAAGTTAATTGGGATATGTACAGATGAGCACTTACGTTGCTTGGTTTATGAACTTATTCCAAATGGCAGTGTGGACTCTCATCTACATGGTAATTAGTAGTATTTGTTTCTCTCCCTCCCTCCCTCTCCCCTCACTGAAAACTACGTCAGCATGGATAACCATTTGCTTTTATGCTTTTAGGGGCCGACAGAGAAATTGCTCCTCTTGATTGGGCTTCTCGGATGAAGATAGCACTTGGTGCTGCACGTGGTCTTGCCTATTTGCATGAAGATTCCAGTCCTCGAGTCATTCATAGGGATTTCAAGTCCAGCAACATCTTGTTGGAAAACGATTTCACACCGAAAGTCTCAGACTTTGGTTTGGCTCGGACTGCTATGGACGAAGAGAATAAACACATCTCTACACGTGTTATGGGGACTTTTGGGTATGAATTTTTTTTCCTTTTTTTTACATAAAGAATTACAGTTTTTTTTTTTWWAAAAAAAGAAAGTTTTACACTGATTTTAGCTTTATCATTTTCCATGTGCTTCCTCTCTTGTCGAAAAAGTATACACAATCTGTGCCTCTCTGGTACTCTAAATATGTTTAAGGATTTCTAGCCTGTGGTGCAAATGTTGTGGCACAAGTCTGTAAGGTACAAACATATTRGATCGGTAAAAGACAAAATTATAAATAACTCAGGCATAACAAATCTTTCATTGGTCATAGGCATCACGAGCACATGTAAATCAGGCATAGCAAATCTTCCTGGACAAGACAAAGTTGTTCACCGGAAAAACTTATGATACTAAAATTAAGGAAAATTGGAAATAATTAATCCCAATTTTATGGGTTCTGCTCAAAATAATCCCAATTAAGACTAATTTCAAAATAATCCCAATTACTATCCTAATCTTCCCTTAATGGTCCATTGCACTGGTAACCTGCTGCTTCCGTTGCTTTCTCTTTTTTTCCCTCCACTGTTTCATTTACTCTGTTTTTTCGGTTTTGAAAACCAAAACCCTCAACTGATATTCTTAACCCCTTCATCTTCCTCTCACAACGCTTCTCCTGTTCCATTGCAAAGCTCTGAACTTTCAGGGTGGAAATTACAATTTCGAGCGTCTATTGAGTTCTAGTTCGATTAATTGCAACATTCACATTTCTGATGTTCAGAACAACAATGG
The DNA here is from genome assembly GCA_008642245.1 of Bassia scoparia. Classification (NCBI taxonomy): domain Eukaryota; kingdom Viridiplantae; phylum Streptophyta; class Magnoliopsida; order Caryophyllales; family Amaranthaceae; genus Bassia; species Bassia scoparia. The sequence continues at coordinate 67,711 of SNQN01000865.1, read as the reverse complement.
TGGTAACATCAATGTTGGAGTTGACAACAGAGGTGAATTGGTTGGTAATGTTGATGTTTCGGCACTCTCGAATTTCAAATCAATGCTTGAAGTTGAGAATGAGTGGTATAACACCATGACAAACCCAAATTCAATCAATTTTTCAAACCCAAATGAGGGTAATGATAATWTACTGTTGAATGCACTTGATTCATTTTCTTCTTGTTCTCCTTCACCCCTGTTTTCAACTCAAATGTTCTTGACTCATCTCAATTATCATACTTATTTCCTTCAAAATCAAATTTTTACAGCAACTCTTTAACTCAAAGGTTTGGAATGGAATGTATGAATACTCCTACAAATAATAATAATATTGGTCAAGTAATAAATTGAGTATTAAAAAAAAATAACCGGAAGAATAAGAGGGTTAATCTGAAGAAACAGGTTAATATGTGCAATGGACCATTAAGGGAAGATTAGGATAGTAATTGRGATTATTTTGAAATTAGTCTTAATTGGAATTATTTTGAGCAGAACCCATAAAGTTGGGATTAATTATTTCCATTTTTCATAAAATTAAATCTTTTGTACAAATATTAATTATTTATAAAGACCTTAGGTATAGTTATGGTAATTACTCAAATCTTATTTTAGTACATCTCAATAAGAGGATTTATATGTCCATTGTTGCTTGACTATCTTTCCTTCATTCTATCAGGTATGTGGCTCCAGAGTATGCTATGACTGGACACCTTCTCGTAAAAAGTGATGTGTACAGTTATGGAGTTGTTCTTCTTGAGCTTTTAACGGGGAGAAAACCAGTAGACATGTCACAGCCACCCGGTCAGGAAAACATAGTTGCCTGGACAAGGCCATTTCTCAGTACGAAAGAAGGCTTAGAATTGATCCTAGACCCTTCCCTAGGATCTGACGTGCCTTTAGATAGTCTGCTGAAAGTGGCTGCTATTGCCTCAATGTGTGTGCAACCCGAGGTATCTCATCGTCCTTTTATGGGCGAGGTTGTGCAGGCATTGAAGCTAGTTTGCAATGAGTGTGATGACTCGAAGGACGGGAATTCTAGGCCACCCAGCCATGAAAACTTATTGTTGGACTTTGAAGCTAAAGGAAGCCCAGTTTCTGAGACACATGATTATTTGCCCACCCAATTTTCTCATCAAAACTTTCTTCCTGCAGACGACGTTGAAAAGGGTGTTTCGGTATCTGAAATTTTTGGTGCACAGGCACAGATAGATAGACAAGCATCAAATTCATTTCGAAGACATTCTGCATCAGGTCCTTTAAAAACAGGAAGGGGCAGGCAATTTTGGCAAAGAATAGGAAGGCGGTCTAACGGAAGTGCAAGTGAGCATAGTATGATGTATAGGTTGTGGTCACACTAAATTTTCAAGAACAAATTTATATAGTTTAGTGCTTGCTTTTGTTTTTCTTTTCTTATATCCTGTTAATAGTTTAGGAGGTCATGTTTATAGGTTTTCCTTTTCTTTGAGGATGGAGGTCAGAAAGTTATATGGTATTAAGGTGAAGGCATTCATCTGTTTATTGAAATGTATAGAAGAGTTGGTATCAAACTATCAATATCAAATGTAGGTTTTTGGGCAACTTTAAATTGTAATATTAGTTTATAGTTGCATATACTTGCATTATTGGAGGACTGATATACAAATCTCACCTTTTTTTTTTTGTCCTTTTCCAAACCAAATACGGACATCAATTCTTATTTGATTCTTTTACTCAATTACTTACAAATTTTTGTATGACAAAGTTAGAATAAAAGATGACGAAATTATATTACATAATGACAATGTTGAATTGAATACGGACAAAGTTATGAAATAAATTTCCCTTTTAGCTATTGACTAGTGGCACCCGGGGCACACATGCGCGTCATGTTCCACGTGAAAATTCAGTACGAACAATGATTTAGCTTGTACATACGATGAACATCTCATAGTAAAAGTTTCATCCAAGCACACATAAACATCTCTTAGTAAACATATAAAGTTGAACAGAATATTGAACTGAGCAATGTCATCTCCAATTTAGCATAACATTTGATAGACTGCATTATATTATACATTAAAACTGATTTTCAGTRTTTGTCAATACACACACAACAAAAGTTCAGCTGCTGAGAGCATTCCCATCAACTAATAAAATCTAAACATCGATATATATATATATTAGAAGCCAAGTTTTAAAATAAAGCCACAAAAGAARACATTGTTCAATGTTCACACCACTCAGCCTTCGACAAAACACATGCTAGAAAGTACGACTGGTAATTAAACTAATCATCTAACCATCCTCGGGCGGAACYTCAACAACGCGAATAACCCATTTAAAGTCAGCATCTTTGGACTTCACTTTCTTAGGAGAGATTTGGAGAAGCATCTCCTTGGCTTTGAGTTGGTCCAGTTTCTCAGCAAACCCACCATGCTGTTATTGTAGAAAGACAACAATTAAATCACATAACATAGCAGTAACAACCTAACCAGCCTAGCCAATCAAACCTGAAGCTAATCATACTATATTAGCAATACACATAAAGCTTAATAATTATGACTGTTATGAAACACATACGTCTAACCTCTCAATCCAACAATATGACCAATTTTCATTCCAAAAATAAGCTCAGACTCTAGAGTGAAAGCAACAATATCTATCGCCCCCGTCTTATCAGCCACCTTTGCACTTACCACCATGCTGAATCGAAATAATGATGATTAATAATTAATAAGTCACCTGAATTAATATGTATATGGCACAAAACACAACAGTTAATGCACACAAATAATAGGGTACTGTTCTGCTACTACAACGGATTTGTCCTTGCAAGCAACACACGCAATCTTTTCCCCAGCACTTGCATTGACTTTACGACCACACAAATTGCACCCAATGTAGCAATGTATGTCACGCTCAATAATTGTTGTTATGCATGCTTGAACCCATAAATTCCCAGCATCTAAAGGAGATGCAACCTACAATTAGTGTAGGAGTTACCTCCTAATGTAATCCATTTTCGGTGGAAAGGTAAGTCATTTTGAATGTGAGTTTTCTTGTCCCACATTGGTT
>SNQN01000865.1:37317-63829 GCA_008642245.1 Bassia scoparia | reverse complement strand
GCTCTTTTACTAATCTAGATGCTTTTAATTAGTTAATAATTAATTGTTGCTTCCTTGTGGATTCGACCCTGTTACCACTAGCTACATTAGTTAGTTTTAATAGGTTATTTTTTATAGGTACGCGACAAGCCTGTCAATGGGCAACAACCTCCTCCTCAGGAGCAGGCTCAGCCAACCCCGTCCCCCTATTGATTTAGATGCTATTATGGATGGGATTAACAACCTTGCTGTGAGTCAGGCTCGGCTGAATGACCGGTTTACCGTGTTTGATACGCGTCTGGGTGTCTTAGAGTCAGATTCTCGTCTTGCCATGTATCCTATATATGATTATTTTGCCAAGCAAGGCAATGTTGTTAACCCTGCAGGTCTGCACCCGTCTTGGTACACCTATCTCTAGGGCGGTTTTGGAGAGGGATTTTCGGGCAGTGGGTTTGGCTATGGTGGTAGATTTTCGGGCAGTGGATCTGGCTTTGGGGGTGGATTTCAAGGCGAAGGGTCAGGTGGTGGTGGACATGATGATGAGATGGAATGAGATGCTTGCATGTTCCTCTCCTCTAGCATTGAGGGCAGTGCTAGATTTGGCTTGGGGGGAGTATGCAAGCACCTTCTTGGCTTGTCTTTGAGGTAGGTTTTAATGCTTTCTAGTGTAGATTTCATTTCTTTTTAGGATAGTTGCAAGGTTTGTACCATTCACTAGGAGTGGGAGTTTACTTGCAACCAAAAAAAATGTATTGCTTTCTAGTCTAGTATAGAAAATTAGTGATGATTCCCTTTGAGTACCCCTTGTGAATATAGATTCTCTTGAAAAAGCATGTCTCCCTGTACCCCATTGTGTAAAATTTTGATGCTTGTGTTGCTTTAACTTAACCTTTGTGAACTTGGGATTGCTTTTCTGATTCCTTAACTGGATTTGATGGACATGACTTAGCTTAATGTATCTTTGGAACGAGGAAGGATTGAACTTGAGAGAATTTGAGCCTAAATGTATAATCATTCTTATTTCTTTCTTGTGTGTTAGTTCCTGGTGTGTCACTGATCTTAGTCTTCGCTTGGTATTCGTTTAGTTGGCTATTTGGTCATTGGTCGAGCATGATRGGAGGCTTTCATTTCTTAGGAGTCGTGCTACATTGATTAGAACACTATAATACTCCCTTGATCCCTTATTTTTGAGCCTTATTCCTTTCATTTCATGATTACCTACATTACATACCCATATTGGTCTTGTTCGTGTAACCCAAGTCTAGCTTGGGGGAGCATTAGGGTGGTTGTTGTGTGTGGTGTATGCATCTATGGTAGCTCGTGTTGGTGATTATTTGGAGAGTAGTAGTGGTGTTGATTTGTTGGCTCTTTGGTTTGGTTGTGTCGTCATTATCCATATCTCAGTTATTGTAATGTAAGGCAAAAGTTGTATTTATTCATTAAAAAAAAATCCAAAAATAAGTTCTTCTTTTAGTAGTTCAATAATGCCTTTGCAAGTNATGTGGTGATCCTAATCATGTTTCTTTCAAATGTCCGAACCGAAAGGATGGAAAGACTTTTCAACACAATGGAAATCACAAGAGGAATCATGCTCATCTTGTTGAGGAAGATGAGAAAGTCATCACTGCTGTTATGACTGAGATTAATTTGATGGAGAACATTTCTGAATGGATCGTGGATTCTGGGGATACTCGTCATGTGTGTGCAAACAGGGACATGTTTATTAACTTTGAAGAAGCTAAAAAGGGTGAGATCGTCTACATGGGTAACGACAGCACTTCATAGGTTCATGAAATGGGTGAGTTGATACGGAAACTGACTTCTGGGAAGACTTTAGCCTTGTAGAATGTGTTGTATGTACCTTCCCTCAGGAGAAACCTTATTTCTRCTAGGTTGTTATTGAATGTGGGGGTCAAGATTGTCCTAGATGCTAATAAAGTTGTATTGTCCCGCAATAGGCAGTTTGTAGGCAAGGGCTATGTTAGTCCTAGTGGTYTATTTGTATTAAACTATGTACCCAATTAATTCTTCCTCTATTAATAAGACTGAATTCTTGCTTAATATTGTAGAGTCTGTTTCTTATTGATTTAGTCGTTTGGGAGATGTGGGGGCAAAATCCATTAAAAAGACGATGTCGAGTTTAGACTCTTGGTTTATTAAGTAGGAATTAAKAATCAACTGTATTATAATATCGAGAGGCTGAAGTCTAATAGAGGAGGAAAAAAAGGATTGTCGTTCTGAAGAAGGTGTGTGAAAGGGAGAAAACTATTCATGAAATTTCRGCTCYTGTCATACCTTAGCAGAACAACGCGATAGGGAAGAGAAACAGAACGGTGGAGGAAGCGATGAAGTTCATCTTGATAAGTTGTGGTCTTCTAGGCAACATGTGGGGAATGCTGAAACAGAACGGTGGAGGAAGCGATGGAATCATCCTTATGAGTTCTGTTCTATTTAGCTACATGTGGGAAATGCCGACTATAGCTGATGAGACATTCCTTGTACAGCAGCAAATACCACAAGTGCTTCTACATCCATAYTGTTTGGAGGAAGCAAGAGACAGAGGACTGAGTTAAGATTTGGTTCAGATTTTGTTACTGCATTTGTATGTTCTGACATTGGTCTTGCTGGTAATCTGGAGGAACTCTTGGTGTTCTCTATTGAACATGATGAAGATTCTAAATCTATGAAGAGGAAATGAGCTCAGTAGTTTCTAATTATTGGAAGGATACTGTAGACAGTCAGCGAACCTCCTTCATGACACATCAGATTTTGGAGCTGGTAGATTTGCATAAGGGCAATAGGCCTATTAGTTGCAAGTGGGTCTTCAAGAAGAAATGGAGAACTGATGAAATAGACGAATGATACAAATTGAGAATTATGCTTCGTGGTTTTCTCTATCAGTTCGAGTTACATTCCTACTCCCTATTACTCTCCTTTTGCTAAATAGTTACTGATGTGTGTTGTTTATATAGCATTTNCTAAGCCCCATTACAAGCTAATAAAGACCTCACTTGATAAACTTGTGTCCATTTGTGTCTTCTAGATTGAATACCTTGCCAAGATTAAAGAGTATTGTTGCATTTCGAGTCGATTTTTGTAGGATGAGTGCTATTATTTTCCCTTTCAAATACATGAGTGTTGGTGAGATGGGAGGGTGCCATTTTAGTATTTTTCCTCAAAAGTTAATTCATGTGCACATTTTATGCGCATGTGGGGTGGTGAGCGAATGGGATCATTTTTAACCCACCACACAAAGAAAGGAGTGCCACTAGTGAGAAGTCCTTCCTTGATTCTATTTCTCTCTATACTTGATGACTAGTTGTGTTTTTTATGATTCACGTTCTTGGATAGGCATTGAGTCACTTGGAATCTTTGGTCGGGGAATTGGTCATTAGCATGTTGCGATGTTGTTTTTATGGGGTGAGGCATGTCGGAAATAAAGAATCTAGATGAGCTTGCTTGAGGACAAGCAAGAGTTTAGCTTGGGGGAATTTGATGTGTGTTGTTTATATAGCATTTTCCCTTGTCATTCACTATGGTTATGGGACTAAATAGCCATCTTTGCTACTAATATCGTTGTTCCAGAGTTTGAATGAGTTTCAGGTTGCATTCGTTGATTCGGATACATTTTGGACCCATTTGAGGCATCACAGAGTCATAATGGAGTAGCAAGTGGCTAGAAGCAAAGCGGAAAAGAGAAGAAATTGAAATCGAGCTTCAACCGGTTGTAACCGGTCGGTTCAGTCGGAACCGACCGGTTCAGCCTGCGGCTTTGTTTTTTTTAATTCTCGTTCAAGGGCATTTAATTAGGGGCACAATTGTAATATGGGCTAGCTATTATTTTCTGATTTGAAAAGGGATATTTAAGGGGAGAAATCCTAATTTGTAAGATACTTTTTATTATTATTTTAGAATTCAAAAATTGGAGAACTTAATTAGGTATTGTTGTGAATAACCCTAGCTTTTGTCTTTCATCACTGGAGATTCAATAAAATTCATTYATTCATCAATTTCAATCGTTCTTTTGGTAATTTATTCATCCATCATGGTATGTCTACTAGTGGCTTCTAGATCTTATTATGTTTGTGATTATGTTCCACCTAATCGCAATAGCAGTTTAATTTGAATTAGAGTCTAGTTTAATTCTAGGGCGATTTGGGGATCCATAGCATGTAATTGACAGAGGCTTGATGCGTCGATCATGACTGGCGTTTAATCAATTTCCTATTAGAATTTGGTCTTTAGTTAACAATTCGAGGGCCCCCCGCTTATGCTTAATTTGATTAGAACAAGTCCTAGATCTAGCGATTGAACTTCACACATAGACAATCACAAGAGGTAATTTATTCATCCATCATCTTATTTCTACTATTGGCTTTCTAATTTATTATGTTTTTGATTATGTTCCCCAATCGCAATTAGCATGTTTAATTTGAATATAGTGGTAGTTTTAATTTCTAGGGCGATAGGGACTTAAGCAATGTAATTGACATGTATTTGGCTGATCGATTCACTGCTTGGCTTTTAATCAATTCCATAATGGTCTTATGTTAACATTGAGGGCCCGACTTAATTGCTTAATTTGATAAGTAACAAGCCTAATCGTAGCGATGGAGATTAGCATCAAATCAACATCAAAAGGGAAACGAGACTATCCTAGTGCGAGAGATACCGGTTAGGAAGTTCTATATTATTGGGTTGCAAGAGTCGAGAGAGCTGAACCTGTTTGATATCTTGTTATGAATGGTGTGTGCCGAAGTACTGTAATTATGGCATATAATGAACCATAGTCCAGAGTCTTAGATTATATTATTTAGTCCACATTTGTATCGTTATATCGTAATAGATACAAATCACAATCCAAGTTATCTTTATAGTTACGGATCTGATCCAATAGTCAGATAGGTAGTTTTCTCGTCGGACATCCTTTACTACTACTCAGGTTAGTTTACATAGTACTTTGATAGGCGACCGCGACAATGCTTGTCAGTTACTTTTGCCGCCCAATCGATGTAAACCTCAACCATCTTCTCACCTAGGGGAAAGTTTGGTCATTTTGACGCCAATCTCTGTCCACAGCCTCTACGAAGGTCACTTGCTTAACATGAGTGTTAGTGTTGAAGTTAATGTCCTGTGTGATCATGAGGATTTGAAGGTTATACAACTTACAATAGAGTCAAACATGCCTGATCATCTCGGTTTCATGTTTCATATAGTTTTGATTTATATTGTTTTGAAAAAAAAGTTCATCAGTATTGCAAGTTTGGTGCATAATTAATAGTGGACATTTGCATATTTACATGGGTTGGTTTGTTTTAATGATTGGATTCATGGGCTTGACAGATTGTTTTATTAATCAGGAGCACCATGATACAAATTCAATGCACTTTAGCCCATATATCAGGATGAACATTTAGCCTCATATTGGACCATCTCAAGATAGAGACAAAAACAAATAAGTTTGATATATCAGCTTGAACATTCAGGTTGAAGAAAAACAATAAAAAAGACAGCAACTCAAGTGAAGATCATTTAGCCACATCAAGACAACATGAACAATTAATGAATGACGAAACTAACTAACAACAAAAACACTAAACCATGCCCACATCAAGATAACTTGACATATTGTTTTATTAATCAAGAGCACATTGAAACAAATTCAATGCACTTTGACCCATATATCAGGATGAACATTTAGCCTCATATTTGACCATCTCAAGACAGAGACAAAAACAAATAAGTTTGATATATCAACTTGAACATTCAGGTTGAACAAAAACAATAACAAAGACAGCAACGTAAGTGAAGATCATTTAGCCACATCAAGACAACATGAACAATTAATGAATAACGAAACTAAATAACAACAAAAACAGTAAACCATGCCCAAAAATGAAAAACGAACAAACATATAATCATATGCAACGTATTCAACTAACTAGTAATAAGTTTAATTGTCCCTTTTGTACCAATAAACCAACTCTGTTTCATCCTTATTAACAGACCTTAACAATTCTAACAACTAATATAAACAGGACATGGTGAACATTATGGAAAACATGTGTTAGAGTAGACATAAATACTTGTAACACAAATCATACAATTAAGCTTGAGTCAATTAAGGTTACCTCGGCTCCTTTGACTCCAATGTGGTCTCTATCCTGAACTCCGGATCTCTCAGCAGTAGTATCCAGAGTGATGGTGCAACCAAGGCAATGCATGGTGATCTTGTCCACAGTTGTGTCAAGCTTCGAAGCGTAGTCATCGAAGATGTGTTGGAACTGATCTCTTGGGTTCATTTCATATCAGACCCCACCATCATCAGGGTGTCCATTGAAAACCAGACACATATGTGGGTGACGAACTCAATCGAATCCTTTCTTGAGCACACCTCCTCAGTGCATTCCTTCTTGGTGTTGGGTGAATTTAGTATCTTCTTCTGGAACTCAGGGGAGAATTTAGAAACCACTTTGGACAGAACCTTGTTACCCTCAAGGAGCGCTTCATAGAAGAGCTTCATGTGTTTCTCAAATCGATCTTTCTTCTCCTCCAACGAATGGTCAATACTGTGGCTTGAACCTTCAGAGAATTTAAGAAACCGACGCAGCTTCTTGTTGATGGCATTTGCGGACAACTCTCGGTGGGATCCGGGTTTGGTCTTGGAAGGAATCTTAGGGCCGATGTGAATCCCCCCCAGTTCGAATGCTAGGTGGACTCTTAGAGTTTTGAGAAGGAACCTTTGTGTTTCTTGTAGCTTGTGACTTGCCTTTCCTCTTTCTCTCATTTCTCTCATGGGTGTTTCTTGAATTGAACTTGAACCCATCTCAAAGTGTACCTTACCACTCAGTTCTCAAGTTACTGCAACTAGGGTTTTGTTTTTTCGACCATTTGGTTGACAAAGTGGAGAGTGTTCTGCTTATATACTGGGGTATTRATCAGCTTAGGATGCATTTGATTAGCATAATTAAGCTCAACAATGACAAAATCTTAAATCAACATTTCCCCTTAATTATCTTCTTAAGGCTGACAACGGTTACTTTATAAAACCCCAGCCAATAGCAAGTCGAAACGTGGGTTTGGATGGCAGTTTGTTTATATTAAAATAGTATAATGGATTTGATTAATTTGCCTTTTAAATGGACCTTCYATGTTGTTTTTGRACCACAAGGAAAAAGCTGTCCAAGTTGTACAAAGACCCAGCCCATACTCAACAAACCGCAAGTCCCACACGTGTGCATGACAAAACTACATGCCTTAACTTAATCATACTTGACTTTTGAAGCAACTGCAAGTGTTGACTTTTAAAATTTTGTTTAATTTTAACAAACACTGATCATCTGTATTTTAAAATTTGGAGGTTAACTAGTCGTCATTTATTTATCTTGGTTAACGTGATTATTAAGGGTTACATCTAACAACATAATCGCATGTCACTAACGTTGCATCTAATTGATTTGTCACGCTATGGATAAACTACATTCACAACGTCTGTTACGTAAAATAAAGTTAAAATCATGTGAATGTTAATTTTTATCCTTTCATTCGATAAATTTGCCCCACAGTGGTATCTATTTTGTTTCATCAATATTAAATAGTTGTTTGGTTCTTTAACGTTAATATTAATTTGATCCGACAATAATAAATGCTAATGGTAATCCTTTACCATATCCCATTCTAAACAAGGTTTTGCTAAAATTGAATGTCAGTAGTAATCCTTTACCATATCCCATTTCATCAACGTATTAAGTTGTGCACTCTTATTTAAATTAGTGTATGCATTGGCTAGCCGTATTACTTTCTAAGTCATTGTAATAAACGTGTCCTCAATTGTATTTGAATGGTAAGACTCTCCCTTATCCAACTTCGTTATCRTATTAAGATGTCTATTATTTGTCRAATTATGTTATATTTCGTCGTTCGACCTTAGACCTTGTTTTTTAGTCTAATATCACGATACGTGTAATGGAATCATAGAACGTTTTAATCTTCATTTAAATTTAAAATTATTCGGACAACCATTAAATGAAAACGATTTTGGAATAACATTTGGTATCCATTCAATAATTACATCAAGTAAATGTGAGACTAACCAAATAAATTTTTTTGGGGTTTGTAGAAGAATTATGACCGTTCATTTTCCATTAAATACCCACAGCCTCAAATATCTTCTTTCACACTCATAATCCAAAGATTCATGTTTCCTCATTGTGCTCTTTTCTCTTTGAAACCAGACAACTTACCTCCTCTCCAACCAAAACATCACAAAATGATGCATCGACCTAAGTTCTTAGAAAGTGATCTGGTGTCTAACTCGCGTGATATTGTGGTCGATCTGATCCAAGCCTGTTCCCCCTGGCCATCGAGATTCCAAAATCGTTGAAGAGAAAGAGAGTGCCAAACGCAAGGCTAAGAAGAAGGTGTCAAAACCACTTCTCGTGGTCGAACCCTCTGCAAACCCGAGGCTGGACCAGATGTGATGACCCTTCCACCCCATGTCCTCAAGAAGACCCTATCTATAGGGCTTTCCCTCGACATGTCAAAGCTAACCCGGGATCAGTTCCCTGACCTTTTTTAGGTCAACCTGATGTATTTCATCTATCGTTAGTTGTTGTTTTTTGTGGTCTTTGCTTCAAAACCCTGTGAATTGATGGTAATGATTTGGGTTATGGTGGTTGGTGGTCATGGCTCTAGTGTAGGCTTTTGGTTTTAAAGATGTTATGTGAAAGGGATCCGAATCTTGTAAAATTTTGGTTGTCGAATTAATGGTTGTTGGGTTTGCAAATTCTTGTTTCCTTCTTTGTATTTTGCTATTTCTACTTAATGTATCCGTGTTTCCTAAATCTATTGCTTTCCTTTGATTATGTTACTATACTTGCTGATATATTTGTAAAATTACCCTAAGATAGTAACAAGCCATTCATTCTTTGGAGATGTGAAACGTAACAAGGTGGTGGATTGCTTGATTAGTACCAATTGGTTCAATTGAGTAATGATAGTCATGTATTCTACTAGAGTAGAATTAATGTCCATTTAATCGATATCTTAGGAAAGTTGTTTGAATGTGACTCTCGTAAAATAAACGCGACTATGAACAAATTTTTCGTGTTTAAGAAAAATTTGTACTAGATTGCTAGATTGGTAGCAATAGAATACTGAAATAGTTTTAGATAGAAATAGTCTTTATATTGTAATACATAAATGTATTTCATTTAAAGGAAACATCGAAGGTGACATTACAATACGAACGTGACGTTTAACAACACACAAATAACGACCTTAACAAAAAAATAAAATCATTTAAAAAAATTCGTACAGAATAACGTGGTGTACTAGATGCTAGATTGGTAGCAGTTTCAAGGAAGCTGTTGAAGAAGTGAAACGGAAAACGATAACATCACAATTGACAATATCCGAATAGCATTGTCGATGTAATGTGTTGTTTTGTAGCTTATAGTCGTATCAGAAACGTTACCTTTATAGAATTCGTAACAACTTATGAAATGGGAAACTTTGCAAAAACATTGGAACGACGTAGACCAAAAAGTTACAGTGGTTCGTAGTTCGAAATGAAATTCGGACAACCTAATACATTAATTAATGACCATTTGGATAATAAATGTATTGTTACCAAAGTCTTGACGTATTGTTGCTTGTCTTCATATCCTAAACCTTGTCCTTGTATACACTTATCGTATCGTTCTACCAATTCCTCGTCAAGACTTACATTAATGGCATCCTCTAAGATAAAAAGAATAAACGTGGTTGACTAAATACTCCTTCGTCCATTTCAATAGGTTTGTTACTTTCGGAAATATCTGGAACAAACAGATTTGCTAAATAAGAATAAGAGTAGACCAAAAGATATCCATATTGCTATACCCTTAATGGATCCTCTAAATAATAATAATAAGGGATTTTTCCCCATATACCCCTGACTTTAAGCCTAATAAACTCATATACCCTCGTGTTTTTAAAAACGCTCATATATACCCCTGACATTTCAAATATAATAGCCCAAATTGCCCCTTACTATGGATGTAAAAACTAACGTGTTAGTTTTTGACACAATTAACCCAATTCAAGTTATTTACACTATTCATTCAATATCCTCCTATAACCACTTTAATTAACAAACAAAACACAGTTATCAATCATCAAAACTAATCAACAATTACTCAAATTCTAACCCAGAATAAAAAAAATGTTACTTTGGGATCAACTGCAATTGCCAAGATTCAGAAGGAGGGGACTCAAGAGAAGCGAGAGTATTATTGGTGTCCACGTCAAAACCCCTAACAAAGCTATCAAAGGCGACGCCGAAGCAGCAATGACCCCAGAAGGTGGGTCGCAACGGAACCACCCCGAGGTTGTGGCCGAGTTGGCCCAGTCCAAAACGACGGTCGTCTCTCAACCTTCCAGAGTCGACGTCTCGTCGAGGGAGCCGGTGAGGAGGAGGCGTGGGGGCGGGTGTCGGTGGGTGGACCCAGGTTGCCAATACTCTCATGCTGCTGCTATTTGTTGAAAAAAGGTGGTCATTGGATTGGTTTATAATCTCAGTGCTTCTGATTATCCTCTTGTACTCAATGAGGTGAGTTTGGTTTTGTTTCGTTTCGCGATTTATCACTTTTCTTGCAATTGAGTATTTTGATTGTTTGTTTGGAGATAATTGGTCTGGTTAGTGTTTTATTCAATGTTTTGAGGATGATTGTATTGATAAGTTGAGTTTGGATTATTTTTTGGCATGTGTTTTTAATTTTGTTTATGTACTTAATTTTAGATTTGACTCGATATATACTTAATGAGGGGTTCTTTATGGAAAGTGATTAATGTTAGGTGGTTCTGCTGTGTTACTAGTAGATTGATTGATTAATTGAAATTGTTTTTTTTTTGTTTTGTAATAAAGTGGGATAAAGGAGGATATTGATGAATGTAGTGGTAAATACTTGAATTAGGGTTAATTGTGTCAAAAACTAACACCATTAGATTTTTCCATCGTATAGTAAGGGTATTTGGGCTATTATATCTGATGTCAGGGGTATATGAGGCGTTTCTAAAAACACGGGGGTATATGGGTTATAGGCTTAAAGTCAGGGTATATAGGGAAAAATCCCTAATAATAAATATGGTAGGTTGATTGCCTAACTTACTCCTCGCTTCTCAATAAGCATGTAACGTTTCCAATTAAAAGAGTAACATGCAAATCTGGTTGTGAGTAGTCCATTGAAGTTAGATTTTGATTATTGCATTGAGAACCGTTGCAACAGAAAACGATTAAAGTGATTTAAAAGGAAGGATTACTAATGTCAAGTAGTGATAGCATGACGTAACAAACATACAATCCATCTGTTAATACACATAGGAATATACATCTAGAAAACTTTGTTGCTAATACAGTAACGGATCCTCTACGATATCAAGAGTAAGCGTGGTTGAATGATTGGTTAAATAATCCTCCGTCCGTATCAATAAGCTTGTTACATTTGAAATACCTGGTACAATCAGATTTGGATATGAAATTGTAACACCCCTTGGTGTGAACAGGAGCCCACTAGTAGATATTGTCCTCTTTGGGCCTAGCCCGCAAGAATTGCTTTTGGTGTGGCTTGTTATCCACCCAAAAAGCCTCTACTAGGTTGAGGTATCTACTCTATATAGTAGACTTCGTTCTCCTCAACTTCCATGTGGGATGAACTCTAGTCCCTTGTCACCCACCCTTGAAAGGGAGCCTGCGTCCTCGAAGGCACGACAGAACACACCCGAATGGGCCCGGCTCTGATACCATCTGAACACCCCTTGGTGTAAACAGGAGCCCACTAGTAGATATGTCCTCTTTGGGCCTAGCCCGCAAGGATTGCTTTTGGTGTGGGCTTGTTACCCACCCAAAAGGCCTTCTACTAGTTGAGGTATCAATCTACTCTATATAGTAGACTCGTTCTCTAACTTTCCGATGTGGGATGGAACTCTAGTCCCTTGTCACCCACCCTTGAAAGGGACCTGCGTCCCTCGAAGGCACGACAGAACACCCGAATGGGCCCTGGCTCTGATACCATCTGTAACATAGGAGCCCACTAGTAATATGTCCTCTTTGGGCCTAGCCCGCAAGGATTGCTTTTGGTGTGGGCTTGTTACCCACCCAAAAGCCTCTACTAGGTTGAGGTATCAATCTACTCTAATAGTAGACTTCGTTCTCCTCAACTTCCGATGTGGATGAACTCTAGTCCCCTGTCACCCACCCTTGAAAGGAAGATTGCATCCTCGAAGGCACGACAGAACACCGAAATGGGCCCTGGATCTGATACCATCTGTTAACACCCCTTGGTGTGAACAAGATCCCACTAGTAGATATTGTCCTCTTTGGGCCTAGCTCGCAAGATTTGCTTTTGTGTGGCTTGTTACCCACCCAAAAAGGCCTCTACTAGGTTGAGGTATCAATTTACTCTATATAGTAGACTTCGTTCTCCTCAACTTCCGATGTGGGATGGAACTCTAGTCCCTTTCACCCACCTTTGAAAGGAGCCTGCGTCCTCGAAGGCACGATAGAACACCCGAATGGGCCCTGGCTCTGATACCATTGTAACACCCCTCTGGTGTGAACAGGAGCCACTAGTAGATATTGTCCTCTTTGGGCCTAGCCGCCAAGATTTGCTTTTGTGGGCTTTGTTACCCACCCAAAAGGCCTCTACTAGGTTGAGTATCAATCTACTCTAAATAGTAGACTTCGTTCTCCTCAACTTCCGATGTGGGATGGAACCTAGTCCCCGTCACCCATCCCTTACACGACACATGAAGAACTGCATCCTCGAAGGCACGACAGAACACCGAAATGGGCCCTGATCTGAATACCATCTGTAACACCCTGTGGTGAACAGGATCCCACTAGTAGATATTTCCTCTTGGCCTAGCTCGCAAGGATTTGCTTTGTGTGGGCTTGTTACCCACCCAAAAGCCTCTACTAGGTTGAGGTATCAATCTAACTCATATAGTAGACTTCGTTCTCCTCAGGATTAAAAGAGAATCCAATGGTGTCTAAGTGTTCATGACTTGCGGATTGCCACCGTCAGCAATCCATGTGCACTTACTTAAATCCAATTCTATATATAAAATTTCCACTCTCCTTTCGCCTAGTTTTGCCTCCAGAAATTTTAAAGGGAGCTCACAAAGAATTTTGAAATTGGCTTTCCCCAACATAAACTCTGCCACCCACCCTTCATTTACAACACAGAAAAACAAAAAACACGAAACCAATGGATAAACAAAGCCATAAACCTCACCCTAACACCCCGACGATTCATCGAAGTATGATGGATGGCCTTAGAACCACAAGAGTGAAGTTCGATTTGCTGATACAACATATTTCATTCCGAAAGAAACAGGGATTTGGTTCTCACATCGGAGAAGTGTTTGAGTTGGCTCGTACCCAAACGGTCGATGTTGGAACGTTGCCAGAACCTCAAAATGAAGATTAAAGACGACGAAGTGTGCCTGCATACCTACTGTAGGCCGTGGTGAATCCCCGCGGGGGGCTTGGCACTACATCGATTGTGTGTTTGTGTTGTGGGCTTGAGCCACAGAACCCGCACGTGAGTGCGTGGGGAAGTGTTGTCGAATAAGGGATCGCCACCGTGCCAAAAAGTAATCACGGACGCCGAAACGTTGGTGCCAAAACAATGGCCCACGTTTTGATCCAGTAAACCAGTTCGTGGTTCGGGACATGGTTACGGATTGACTTGACCTAATCCCGCTGCGCACGTACGCGCCTCTACTCGGTCTCATTGTAATCCATTCAAACTGCGATTATGGATGCACGAAACTAACATATGCAAACCTATTAGCGCACTAGTCCTAAAAGTTACTACAAACAAAAGTGGATTTCTATTATGCACAAACAACTAACCTAGCCTATAAAATGACACTTGATGTTAATCAATATTAATAACAGTGCCTAAAAACCGGTTGTCCATAATTATCTGACTTTAATTGTGGTTCGTGTTACTTCTGGTCTATTTAAAGAGCAAACGAAATGCAATACAAAACATATTATACAATATGCATATACAAATATACATCATCCTTACCTTGTCCTGCAAACAAACCAAATTGTTAGAAAAAAATAAATGAAATGATAGCGCCTTCGATCGATCCGCTAAACAAATCAAACAAACATTAGTATTGATGAAGAAGGCCCTCGTAAAGCTGCTATACAAGATGCAAAAAAACGTTAGTAATGACAAGAAACAATAATAATAAAGTGAAACTAATGAAAACATAAAAAGTGATGAAAACTCCTACATATTTACAAGAACGAATAACGAATGAGTTCTACATCTTGTTAATCGAATTAAAAACTCCGTAATATATGTTAAACAATTAGAAAGAAATGAAATGAGGTTTGGGTGAGTAACCCTCAGAGGTATAGCCTTGATTCGCCGTTGATTTGTATTAAAAAGAACGTATGAACTCGTATTTTGTGTTTTAGTGGGAGGAGTAATGAGTATGAGAGTAGGAGTATGTCAATAGCCCAACAACGTATGCCGTGGGTTCCCGCTGAAGTCGTGAGGCAAAGGGTATTGTATAGGCAGCGAAGAGGAAAAAGTGAGCGTATATACGCAGGGAGAGGTATATCGCGGGAGCATATACGCCTGGGAGCTATATACGCTAGTAGGGAGCCGTATACCTTAACGCTTACCCTCCCTGCGTATATACGCTTCTAAGTTTTTTCCAAAATTCGAGGATATTCTATCGGAATAACTTTGCCAAACATTCTCGATCCCCTGAAGATTGTGTATTTCTCGACGTCCCCTTCTGAAGAAAGTATATTCTAGGAGATTCTAAACGTTCCACGCATTTATTGGTAAATTTTTTGATGTAATTTTATCGTATTTCGTGTATCTGCATATTTTGATATTTGTAAATATTGCAAGAATTCATAGAAAATCAATAGAAAATCAGAAAAATAATTTAAAAATACTGCCGAACTCAGGAAAAATAAGAAAAGAATGCAATGAAAAGTGAAAATCAATGAAAATCAAACCATAAAATTTATTTGGAAAATCCTAAACCAAATAGAAATTCTAAATTAAATAATATAGAAACTACTTTTTGCCTCTCATCTTGATCTCGGCACATTGATTCTGAGCTGATTCTCATATTTCGAGCTTTCAAACGAGATTCAAATGCGTCTTTTTAGAAACAATCGATCAACAAAACGTTGATTAATGTTTCAGCATCGGTTACTACATTTGGAGACACATTTGGAGTCTTACAAAGCCCCACTTGACTGAGTCTGGATAGACGTAAGTCTCGTAAGCGAAAGTCAAGTATTCGATTCGGGACGAGAGAGTAACTCAAACGTTGCGAACCCGAGTTACCACTTATTCGCCGGTACCTTGACTCCAAAACAATAGTGAGTTTCCTGTAGCGTGTCCCGTGCGTCGAATTTGCTATCTTGGGAGTTTTTGTGCGGAGCAAACTCCAAAACCCGGAAGATAAGTGCGTCTACGGAACTTATTTGCGTGGAGAAGAATTCCAAAACTCGAGTAGAATTGTGTCTGCGGAACTTCGGTGCGGTGAGAAGATTCCAAACCCCGAGAAATGTGTGTCTGCGGACTTCTGGGCGGGAGAAGATTCAAAACCGCGAAAAGGTGTGTATGCGGAATTTCTGTGAGGAGAAAAATTCCAAAACCCGAAAGAGTGTGTTGTGCGGATATTTCTTGGTGCGGGGAGAAAAATTCCAAAACACCGAAAAGAATAGCATAGATGGAATTTCTGGTGCGGGAAAATACCAAAAACCCGTAAGTGTGCAAATGTTGAATTTCGGTGCGGGAGAAAAATCCAAAAACCTGAATTGTGGCATATGTGGATATTCTGCGTGCGGAGAAAATTTCCAAAAACCACTGAAGAATGTGTAAAGGATGTTGCGTATAAACAACGCGTTAAGCGCATGAATTGCTCGTTATAGCGTTTAAGGTGAGACACGCGTGAAAAATGTGTCCCCAAATGAGTAATCCGTGATGAAATTAACGTGTCTCGCATTTGTTTTGATCGAAAAAGATGCTTGAACTCACAAAGTTCGATAACTGAGGTCGTACCGGAAATGAGCAAAAGTCACTTACCAAGGCAAACATATTTCTTTCGGTTCTCGATAAACTCAAAGGTTTTCAAATTTCAAACAAATACCTGCGATTCTCGTAGCTTTTTGTTTCCATCATGTGCGTCACATTTTCTGAATCCGCCAAAATTTTAAATATTTTGCTGATTTTTTCTATGATTTTCGATACTTTGCAATGTTTAAATACGCGAATACGAGATAAATACTGAATAATTAAAAATACTCCGGAAAGATACGTGGAACCTTCTATGAAACATCTAGAAAGTCCTTGCTTGGAGAGCAAGGGTGTCTAGGTGCGTTGAATCAGGGAAATCACGAATAAAAATCGGAGGAAATCGAATATTTCGAGTTTTGGAAATATATACGAAATCATTGAGCGTTATACGCAGATGCGAAGCGTAAATACGCTCACCAGGAGCGTATATCGCCCACAATGCTGACGTAATCGCTCAATTCACAAACATACGAATTTGCCAAAACCATATGGAACGTGGAGAAGCGTAATACGCTGAGAATCTGAGCGTAATATACGCTCCCCACTCTGCGTATATACGTCATCTTCAGCGTATATACAGCAGGGTTTTGCCTGCCTCGTTTTTGCCTCGTGGCCCTATATAATATATCCTACCTGACTTCAATTACAGCTTACAAACTTACAACCCCCGCAGGCACACACTTCCAGACACAAGTCATCGAGAACATCTATTCTCCTCTATAAACACTCAGAAAAATCAGGCCGAATTGTATATCGATTCAAGCATCGAATTCTCGTTGTCGACAACAAGCGAATAAGGTATAAATCTGAGTTACTCACCCAAAAACCTCTCTTCACTCTTTTTATAATTCTTATTTGTCATTTAAATATTGAACTAACATTTATGAGTTTAATCCATTAAACAAGTAGAAACTCACTTTCCAATTGTTTAATGTTAAATATGTAGGATTTTATTAAAGTTTTTCAATATTTTCCATGGTTTTGGTTTATTCATTTGTTATACATATTACTATTGTCAATACTAAGCGTTGTGCTTGTTCATTAGCAATTCAATCGAAAGGCGATTCCTTTGAGTTTTTTCTAACAATGATTTGTTGCAGGACAAGTGAGGAAGATACCATACATATTATAGCTTACTAACCTCTGTTTTCATGTCTTAATATATTATCTTCTATCACACTTGTATATATTGTTTAAACAAGACGGAATTTAATCGTTGTCACATTAAAGTCAGATAATTCATGAAACGACCGGTTCTAAGCACCCTTATAACATAGACTAACAATCAAATGATCGCCTTGTCCATTGTAGAAGTCTTTGGTTGTACATAATAGCAACTTCACTAGTAATTAGTGTGCTTTAAGTTTCAATTCATAGCCTTTTGAATTCAATGTTATGATATGGACTACACATCGGAGACCAAAGACCGAAGTAGGGCCGCGCTAATGCGGCGCGAATGGGTTACAGATCCTGATTGTCACATGTCCCGAACCCACATTTGGTACTGGGACCCTACTGTGGGGACCACTATAGTTTGGCACCAATGTTTCGGGCGTCGTGAATAACCTAATTGCACGGTGGGCGATCCCCTCAATTCGACACACACCCAAACGCATTCACATGCGGATTCCATGGCTCAACTCCATGACACTGAGCTGAGTCGCGCCCTCTTAGGCGGGGCGAAGCCTACAGTAGGCACTGCATTAAGGATGGGCTCTAGCCGTGTAGAGGTGGTGCAATGTGCATGTAATGTGTTATGTGTAGGATGCATATCAATGATGATGTATGTAGATCAATGCTTATGAAGTTTTTGTAATGGCTTATCATGTTAATGCAAGTTATTGCATTGAAATGACCAAGAAAATTGACCCAATGGTAAGATGTTTTTAAGATTGCGGGATGGAGCGTATCAAGTCCCATTCGAGCAAAGGCGTTGCTGATTGTGATTGCATCAAGGAGCCCCCAACCCATGGTTGGGTGTATGAGAATGCTTAATTGTGGTGTTGATGGTTGGTTTAGTGGTGACTCCCCAGCTTGATCGAGGCTGGGGCAATGGTTGATTTGGAGGTAAGGTAAGGCTAGCGAATTTTGGGAGGTCATGGTCTTGTTAGGATGAGGTATTGGGATGTGATTTTGATTTGCCCAAATCGGTTGCTTGAGCTGAATGTCGCATGAGGAGAGAACATGGAGAAATGTGGCAATGCGATGCTTTGGAGGAGGATGCATGATGATTGTTTAGAGATAACCTAAGGATGAGTGGAGGAGAGCCCCTCAAGGTACGTGACAAGAACGGATAAAGGTTCAAGGAAAAAAAGCTAGAAGTTTGTACTTAAGGGTGAGGTAATGGGGAATTGATGTGGTTGGCTTACATGAATATTGGTTTCAGCTCGGATCTATGTCGGGTGCTCACTAGGAATCGTGTGTCCTGACTTTGGAAGAATCAAACTATACTGAGAAGAGTGACCATAGAGTGTTATTGAGTTATTGGGTCGGACCTCGAGAAGAAGGCTTCCTACGTATCTCTTTGGAACAGACGTCAAGTTCTTGACGAGAATTTGGACATGCCATCGTGTGTAGAGGATTTGCGGTTGCAATGTGAGGCTCGTGGTTTGAGGGTTGAACAAAGGCTCGATGATATGAAGTGAACCACGTGGGCAGTGTGCTTTTTAGACTTTTAATTTTTTTTTGAATGGGCTTTGACTTTGTGATTTTTGACATTGAAATGCATTTTTGATGACATTTTGTATAACGCAATGACTTGTTTTTTTGCTTTTTTCTTTTGCCCATTTATTCTTCGTCATCTTTTTTTTTCTTTGCACAGTCTTTCTCTAACGCAACCGTTTGATCCAAAGGGTTAGGCAGAATGTGGGTGATGAAGAAAGAATAGGCTGATGATAGTGTTATGGCTCAAGTGCAAGGGATTTTTAATTGAGTGATGGAAGGAATGGGAGAAGTAGTTTTTGTGGAGCTATGAAAAGAAGCCTCTCTTGGCCAATGTCCATTGAATTGTGAGTCATCAGTTTGTTTGATTCATTAAATTAGAGCACAAATAACATGGAGGCTAGAGAGATAATGAAAAAATTAAGTTTATTATACCAAAGAATTTATTACATAGAGCTAATTGCAGAATTTATTCCTAAACCTAATGACATGACAAAATGGAGAAAAGAAAATGATACACAGTCTAGGGAAAGGGACTCTCCGCTCGACCGTAAACTACAAGAACCTAAATGAGCTCATGCAAATCGAAGAAGATCATTCCCTATGTCCACCCCAATGTCGTAGACCTTTCGAATGGTAAGGCTCGATACTGAGATATCTTTGTATTCCGCTGGAGGCCAGAAATGAAGGTTCTTGACCATCTCTTTTCAGGGAGCGGAGATTTAGGTGGCAGCAACTCCCCTCCATCTAGTCAGATAGGTAGTGAAACCCCTCGTTCTCTCCTGCTTAAGGATTCAAGCTCTCGGAAGATGTTTGGGTCTGAAGTTACCCTTGTATCTTGCCATGCAATGTGGTGAACGATGTCTTCCCAAGTGCTATTCTTTCTCAGGAGTGAAAGAACCCTATCTACATCATGGTTCAAGGAAAGGGGAAAGACCATTTGAAAAAGGCGCGAGTCCCTGTCCCTTTAAGCGCCATGGTGTCCATAATCCCTTGATATGGAATCGAGGTCACAGTTGGCTTGAATTGGGTATATCTTATGTTGAGAAATCCTTGGCAGTTTGGTTGAAATGTAGGTCAAGAGGGAGTTGGTCTTAGATAGGTGGGTCGATGGCCTTTGGATCGCCTTTTCAACTAGCTGTCTAAGGAAGTTGCTCGAGGTAACTCCTTGATCTTACTTCAAGCTCTTGACTGCTCGACAAGCTTTTGGATCTTTTCTTTCGGTTAGGCCCATTTTTGAGGTTAAGGCCAAATGGATAGTGAAGGTTGACTGAAGGTTAGGTTTGGATTGGCTTTAGGGCTCAAACTCTTCAGGCGTCGAGCGAAGGGGCTATGGAGAACCGGCTTCACCCTTTTCAAAAAGAAATAAACCTTAGTGAACCCCTTGGTCTTATTTGAACAAATGGGTGCAGATGCAATGCATGTCCTAATCCATGGTCAATTTCACTAGTAGAATGCATGAATGCCAAAGTGCCCTTCTCGTTTTTTTTTTGAATTTTGATTTTTTTTTTTTTTTGCTTTTTTGGTTTTTTTTTTTTTTTTGGTTTTTTTTTTTTGGAAAGCCGCCGCCCAAATGACATAGAATGTATAGGATATGCCGGTCCTAGTGGTTTAGGTATAGCCTAGAGTTGCTAAGGGTCGAGTCTAAGTTTGGCCAAGGTCAATCCTATTGTGAGTACGTGCAAGGTCAAAGTCTAGGTCAAAGCCTGTGCCTACACCGTAGTGGTCAAGGGTCAAGACCTAAGTCAGAGTCTATGCCCTACTCTAATGGTCAAAGTCAAGACCTAGGGTCAAAAGTCTGTTGTGGACTAAGGTTCGAAAGTTTGAAGGACAAAGTCCTGTGAACATCGTCACAGATAGGTAGAGGTCAACTAAAGTCACTATGGACTAGAAATGCATGATGTGAACTAAAAGATGACCATGGACTACATGAATGTGATTATAACATTGTAGGTCAGAACTATCAATGCTAGGGCCCATACAATGCACATATTATATGACACATGATGACAAGTCAACTAGGTCGGGTCAAGTCAAAGAGTGCCGCGCCTAAAGTTAGAGCTGGGTCCAATTTCAACCACTTTCACGGTAAGTGACTGTATGCCGAGTTACCCTTCGTGCAGTCATTACAACGTGCACACACGGATGAGGTGGGAGGATTGCTCTGTCATGTGCGACCATTAACCACACTGTAACAAGGTGTTATCCCCCTTAAGTGGTCTGAGCATAGACAGGCCCATATTGAGACCAAGGAGCCTAAGGCGCGACCCTATGCGGAGGGTCACATGCAAAATGCAAAAATCAATAATCGTGATGATGGAATTACGAGACTTCAAGTTGTCCATTCACCTAACGGTGATTATTCCCAGTGAAGTCTGCCAAATTGTAGGTCCTCGGGCCGAACCCCGCGGGGGGCTTGGGCTACATCTATGTGTGTTTGTGTTGTGGGCTTGAGCCACAGAACCGCACGTGAGTGCGTTGGGGGAAGTGTTGTCGATAAGGGGATCGCCACCGTGGCTATAAAGGTTAACACGGACGCCCGAAACGTTTGTGCCAAAACAATGGCCCACGTTCTATCAGTAACAGTTCGTGGGTTCGGGGACATGGTACGAATTGAATCTTTGACCAATCCGCCGCATGTAGCGGCCTCTACTCGGTTTCATTGTAATTCCATTCAAACGCGATTATTGATGCACGCAACTTACATATTCAACAACCTTATGCACGCACATATCCAAAAGTACTACAAAAGTGGATTTTATTATGCACAAACAACTACCTAGCCTATAAAATGTGATCACTTGATGTTAATCATATTAATACGGTGCCTAAAAACGGTTGTCCATAATTATCTGACTTAAAGTGGTTGTGTTACTTCTGGTCTTAATTTAAAGAGCAAACGAATGCAATACAAAACATATATACAATATGCATATACAAATATACATCAATCCTTACCTGTGTCGCTGCAAACAAACAAATTGTTAGAAAATAATATAATAAATGATAGCGCCTTCGATCGATCCGCTAAACAAATCAAACAAACATGTTAGTATTGATGAAGAAGGCGCCTGTTAAAGTTTGCTATACAAATGCAAAGAAAACGTAGTAATGACAAAAACAATAATAATAAGGTGAACAATAATGAAAACAGTAAAAAGTGATGAAACTCCTACATATTTACAAGAAGCGAATAACGAATGGTTTCTACATCTTGTTATCGAATTAAAAACTCGATAATATGTTTAATCAAATTAGAAGAAATGAAAGTGAGGTTTTGGGTGAGTAACCTCAGAGGTATACTTGATTCGCTCGTTGATTGATTTAAAAAGACATATTAGAACTCCGTATTTTGTGTTTAAGTGGTGAGAGAGTTATGAGTGAGAGATAAGAGAGTATGCAAAGCCTAGCAACCGTATGTCGTGTCGTGAATCGTGAGGCAAAGGGTATTTATAGGCACGAAGAGGAAAAAGTGAGCGTATATACCGCAGGGGAGGAGCGTATATACGCTCGTCCTTAACGTATATACGTTCTAGTTTTTTTCCAAAAATCGAGGATATTCTGACTCGAAATAACTTTTGCCAAACATCTCGATCCTCTGAGATTGTGGATATTCTAGACGTCCCTTCTGCAAGAAAGATTTTTCTAGGAGATTCTAGAACGTTCCACGTATTTATTGGTAATTTTCTGATTATTTACGTATTTTCTGTTTATTCTGCGTATTTTTTGAATATTTTGTAAATTGCAAAATTCATAGAAATCATAGAAAAATCAGAAAAAAATTTAAAAATACTGGCGATACCAGAAAAATAAGAAAGATGCAATGAAAAGTGAAAATCATGAAAATCAACAATATAATTTATTTGAAAATCCTAAACCAAATAGAAAATTCTAAGAAATAAAAGAAAATACTTTTGCCGTCTCATTTGACCTTCGGCACATGATTATGAGCTTGACTTCACATATTTCGAGCTTTTCATGAGTTCAAATGCGTCTTTTAGAAACAAATCGATCACGAAACGTGATATGTTTCATCACCGGTTACTCATTTGGGGAGACACATTTAGGAGTCTACACCTACCCATCTACAACGACATGAAAGGAATGGTCGATCTGGAAAACCTTAAGATCAAATTGGAAAGAATCGCGTTAGACAACCCAAACATACCCCTGTTTGAATCAAGTTACTTTGAGAAAATCAGCGACCCACCACTAGATATAGCATTGACAAACCCAATGTTTGAGTTAAAACAAGGTAAGGTTGTTCTTGAGATTGGTTCTTACACTGATTTTGTTCAAGCTTTCTCTGTTCCTAGGCACTTGGTTACAATTGACTTTCGGATCCAAAGAAATCATATGTTGTTCTATCCGAGTGTTTTGGTCAACATGGTCACCATTACATCTGCATTCTCGTCTATTAGTCTTAGCCAAAAGCATGTCAAGTTTATTGTTTGGAATGCGAGGGGTTTAGCCCGCCCTTCGTTGAGGAGAAACCTAGTAACCTTAAGGAGAGCTTACTCACCAATGGTGCTTCTAATAACGAAGCAATAATCTCCAAAATGAACTTCAACATTCTGTCCAACAACTTAACTTGGAGTTGGATTGGGTAATTGTTTAGTCAATTGGAATAAATGGCGGCGTACTGGTGATGTGGAACAAAACAATAATTGAAGGAGCAAGCATTGAAGGTGTCAGCGATTACAACAGCTTCATCAAAGAACAAATCCGGGTAAGTGCTTAAAATTCAATAATTATCCATGTATACGAGTTAACATTCAATGATTTCCCTTGATTTAGCATTCTTTGAAAGCAAATAAGTCGAAAACCTAACGTTTACATAGTAAAATTGTAGGTTAGGCCGCAGGATGAGTCAAGGGCTTTGATTGATGAAGGAGCTTAGAATTTGTTCTAATATTTTTATTTTTTAGCAAAATTATGATTTATGAGATTCTGTCCATTAATGGCACTACTAGATTATATTGGACTGTGCTTACATAGGGACAAGTACGATTTTGTATTGGCACTTGGTAATGAAGTCCCCTAATTTGGATATGGCCTTTTGTAGATCATCAAGGTTTAATAGTATGAGAATGGATGGTTGGTAATGAAATTTCATTTATTTACATAAAAGTGAGTGTTGTGTTACCCTACAGTTGTTTAAGATTTACCTTCATTTGGAATCAGCATTTTGTACAGGAAACTTCGATTCATATGCTTATTGCTAGTTTTGTGAAGCATTTTGTGTTAGATTGAATAAGATGATTGTGATGCTTAGTTTGCTAATTTGCCCTTTACTCTAAAATATTCCGAAAGCAATTGATAGAAAGAAAGATCGTTTTTTCTCCAAATTTCGAACTTAACACTTCAATGAATTTGCTCGGAGCAGTATTGTGTTACCATTTACTTGGNACGATACACAATTGACAATACATATCCGAATAGCATTGTCGATGTAATGTGTTTGTTTGTAGCTTATAGTCGTATCAGAAACGTTACCTTTATAGAATTCGTACAACTTATGAAATGGGAAACTTTGCAAAAACATGGAACGACGTAGACCACAAAAGTTACAGTGGTTCGTAGTTCGAAAAAATGAAATTCGGACAACTAATACAYTAATTAATGGACCATTTTGGATGTAATAAGATGTATTGTTACCAAGTCTTGACGTATTGTTGCCTTGTCTTCATTATCCTAAGACCTTGTCTTGTATACACTTATCGTAGTCGTTCTAGCCAATTCCTCGTTCAAGACTTACATTAATGGATCCTCTAAGATAAAAAGAATAAACGTGGTTGACTAAATACTCCTTCGTCCATTTCAATAGGTTTGTTACTTCGGAAATATCTGGAACAAACAGATTTGCTAATAAGAATAAGAGTAGACCAAAAGATATCCATATTGCTAGTACCTTAATGGATCCTCTAAGATAATAATAATAAGGGATTTTTCCCCATATACCCCTGACTTTAAGCCTAATAACTCATATACCCTCGTGTTTTTAAAAACGCCTCATATACCCCTGACATCAAATATAATAGCCCAAATGCCCTTACTATGGATGTAAAAACTAACGGTGTTAGTTTTTGACACAATTAACCCTAATTCAAGTTATTTACCACTAATTCATTCAATATCCTCCTTATACCACTTTAATTAACAAAAAAAACACAGTTATCAATCATCAAAACTAATCAACAATTACTCAAATTCTAACCCAGAATAAAAAAAATGTTACTTTGGGATCAAACTGCAATTGCCAAGATTCAGAAGGAGGGGACTCAAGAGAAGCGAGAGTATTATTGGTGTCCACGTCAAAACCCCTAACAAAGCTATCAAGCGACGCCGAAGCAGCAATGACCCCAGAAGGGTGGGTCGCAACGGAAACCACCCCGAGGTTGTGGCCCGAGTTGGCCCAGTCCAAAACGACGTCGTCGTCTTCAACCTTCCAGAGTCGGACGGTCTCGTCGAGGGAGCCGGTGAGGAGGAGGGCGTGGGGGCGGGTGTCGGTGGGTGGGACCCAGGTTGCCAATACTCTTCATGCTGCTGCTATTTTGTTGAAAGAAGGTGGTCATTGGGATTGGTTTATTAATCTCAGTGCTTCTGATTATCCTCTTGTTACTCAAGATGGTGAGTTTGGTTTGTTTCTGTTTCGCGATTTATCATCTTTTTCTGTGCAATTTGAGTATTTTGATTGTTTGTTTGGAGCATAATTTGGTCTGGTTAGTGTTTTATTCAATGTTTTTGGAGGATTGATTGTATTGATAAGTTGGAGTTTGGATTTATTTTTGGGCATTGTTTTAATTTTGTTTATGTGACTTAATTTTAGATTTGATCGATATATACTTAATTGAGTGGGTTCTTTTATGGAAAGTGGAATTAATGTTAGTGGTTTCTGCTGTGTACTAGTAGATTGATTGATTAATTGAAATTTGTTTTTTTTTTGTTTTTGTTAATTAAAGTGGTATAAGGAGGATATTGAATGAATTAGTGGTAAATAACTTGAATTAGGGTTAATTGTGTCAAAAACTAACACCATTAGTTTTTCCATCTATAGTAAGGGTATTTGGGCTATTATATCTGATGTCAGGGGTATATGAGGCGTTTCTAAAAACACGGGGGTATATGGGTTATTAGGCTTAAAGTCAGGGGTATATAGGGAAAAATCCCTAATAATAAATATGGTAGGTTGATTGCCTAACTTACTCCTCCGTCTATCTCAATAAGCATGTAACGTTTCAATTTAAAAGAGTACATGCAAATCTGGTTGTGAGTAGTCCATTGAGTTAGATTTTGATTATTGCATTGAGAACCGTGCAACAAGAAAACGTATTAAAGTGATTTAAAAGGAAGGATTACTAATGTCAAGTAGTGATAGCATGACGTAACAAACATACAATCCATCTTGTTAATACACATAGGAATATACATCTAGAAAACTTTGTTGCTAATACAGTAACGGATCCTCTACGATATCAAGAGTAAGCGTGGTTGAATGATTGGTTAAATAATCCTCCGTCCGTATCAATAAGCTTGTTACATTTGAAATACCTGGTACAATCAGATTTGGATATGAATTGTAACACCCCTTGGTGTGAACAGGAGCCCACTAGTAGATATTGTCCTCTTTGGGCCTAGCCCGCAAGGAATTGCTTTTGGTGTGGGCTTGTTATCCACCCAAAAAGCCTCTACTAGGTTGAGGTATCTACTCTATATAGTAGACTTCGTTCTCCTCAACTTCCGATGTGGGATGGAACTCTAGTCCC
>SNQN01000865.1:4843-20192 GCA_008642245.1 Bassia scoparia | reverse complement strand
AATCAAAAAATGCACTTTGGTCAGTTAATGAATTATTTTTTGTGCACAGAACAGGGCCTTTGTTAGGTGGATTATTTTTCTTATATCTATTTGGTGAATTAATAGCTTTTTATGACTTGAAAATCCATACAACTTTGAGCAAAAAATTTTAACTTTCTAGATTTTTTTTTTCCTTTTTTGTCATAAAGTATTACTGTAACTATATTAAATGGTGGCTAATATGTTTTAGCATCTAACATTAGTAAAATGATGCAACATTTTAGGCAAATCAAATATGATTTAAACAAATGCTTAAAAAAACCCTGTTTTAAATGATCTTTTTAAAGAGATGAATGCATTTAAAAACCAATTGTATTTTTATACTATTATATTAGTAATGTTGTTATTTGTTATTTGATATGGTTTAAACAGATACGACAAAGGTATAAAAGCTTCATCTATTTCTAATAATTAAAGCAACAACACATGGCATAAAATGCAGTCAAGCCACTTTCTTGTTTGTCTATATGTAAGCCTAGTTAAATTTCAATAATCAATTTGTTATGTAGCAAGAACAATGCTAAAGCCTAATTTATGAGAAGAGACATTATTTATTTAAGCTAAAAATGATTTGTTGTTTTATTTTTGTTTTAATTACTCCTTTTGTACCACAAAGATCAAACGCACTTTCCCTCATATGGAAGTTTATGAAAAATCTTGCCACTATCACCTTATTCCATTTGTGGAAACCTTATATTGATTTTTTTGAATTAGCCGGTTGTCCACCATGTGGGACCCATTTAGGCCTGTCAATGGGCGGGCGGGGCGGATGTTGCTTTC
Organism: Bassia scoparia; assembly: GCA_008642245.1. Classification (NCBI taxonomy): domain Eukaryota; kingdom Viridiplantae; phylum Streptophyta; class Magnoliopsida; order Caryophyllales; family Amaranthaceae; genus Bassia; species Bassia scoparia. Next base: position 19,373 of record SNQN01000865.1, on the reverse strand, counting down.
CCATCCCCATCTATATTTTCTCCCATTCCCTGTCCCCAACCTATTTTTCTCCTCATCCCCATCCTCGCCAAAAATTTAATGTTAGCATTATATATTATTTATAACTTATAATTTTATATTAGGTATGAGGCGGGGGGGAGATAACATAAAATCCACCCCCRCCCCATCACCCATGACAGGTATGATTTTCATCCCCATCCTCGCCCCACCACCCGTCAAACTAAGACCCATCGGGGCGGGTCTCCTATTTTACCCGCCCCACTAACAAGCCTAGACCCATTTATATCACTTGCAACACTCATCTACAATTATTAATGCAATTTTATTTGTTAATCTCCACCTTAATTTACCTTTCGACCTTACTTTTCTAATTTTATTAGTTTTCAAATTTTACTCTACGATAGTAAGTGACACCTTCAACATGGAGCGGAAAGAGTAGTTTTTTTAGTTCTTTCTATATTTTCTTTTTTATTTCAAAACCTTTATTTTCTTAGTCCCTTGAACAATTGATAAAAATGMAAGACATTTCCCTTCAAGGTGACTATCATTSCATGTGTTCAGATATTTCCTAATGTCTCTTGATTAGTTAACAATTGCATCTACTGCATTAAAAATTTATTACTTTTTTATTTGAATCCTTAAGTTGGATGAAAAGTTCATGATTAACTACTAGGAGTGAGGACATGAGGTATCTTCTTTTCAAAAATATTCTTCTTGGAGTATGTTTTGAAAAGGATAAATCAAAGGAGGTAATAAAAGTTAAATGAAGAGATTGTTAATACCTCGAAATGGTTGTTTTTAGTTATTATTATGTGGAAGAAAGAAGGTGGACGACAGAGAAGGTAAATGATATTCTAGGGATCAAATGGGTACACCCAGCTTACATAAGACTATAAGAGATATACGGTGCTTATGGTGATGGAWTTACAAACCACTGCAGTCAGCTACTGAAATTTGGAAGATAATGTGGAGATAAGTGGATGAGCTGAAGCACTGGAAGAGTAATTAAAAGATATGCGATATTACTAAACCAAACACTTACCTGTTGTTWGTTGTAGATAAGAATAAGAAATGGTGGGCAAGGGTCATTTGGAATGGAATTTCTGACCTAAGCATAGCTGTATACCAGCTCATGGAATTAGCAGGACTTGATTGTGTGAGATATTGGGCTGCATATTAAAGCACCTAACTTCTCTTTTTTGATTGCATATACAGTGGGAAATGCATTAGTCACACCATGCAGTTGGCTAGGGCTCACACACCCACAACACAACCCTGTATAGGAAATAAAAGATACTGTAAACTGAAGAGTAGTTTGGCTTACTATACAGCAGGTTAGTACAGTGTCAAGAGTAGATTAACTTATTGTATAGAGAGACATGTGAGTGCAAGTTATTAAATGTGGGGACGTGGGGTATAATGTTTTCTTTATTTTTTCTCATTTTGTTCAAATACTTATTTAGTAGCCTGAGTTCAAGCTTGGCTAGTTGTTGGATCTTATTATAGCATAAAGTAATCCTTCCCATAAGGTTTGCCTTTTGCTTTTAGAATGATTTGGTTAAAGTTTTGGTTTCAAGTACAATAGAAGATTTCATTTACYATATAATAGAACTATAACCAATCAACTGAACGTATTCTAGCAGTGGCAACATGGAGGTAGGGGGTGTGTACAATTTTATTAAGAAAAATTCTACATGGTGGCCTCATACTTTGCATTTTCCTATATGGTGGCATGKCAAAAAATGCTTAATGTATATCAAGTGACCCCCAACTTCAAGCAAATACACATGAAACTTRTATTAAGCTAACCAATCACAATCAAAAAAGTAACCCTATTGCTACTATGAAGTCGTAAACAACCACCATCCCGACCACCAAAACAAGCCCCTTTCTCCCTTTTCTTTCACTGCCTCTTCCCCTCACCTCACCTCACCTGTTGGCACMCTCCCAATGACTTCTTCTCTGACCATGATCACCGCTCCATTTTCTCTAGCTATCCAAACCATAGCTCCAATTCCAAACATGTTATGCTTCCTCTCCCAAATTTAGGGCTTCCAAGTTTGAGATTGAAGAGAACATTACTCTAGRGTTTTCATAAGGAGTATAGAGAATCAGGGGATGAAATTGGGGAATTGAAGTTCCTTTTCGGTGGTTTGAATTAGGGGGACGTAATGCGGCAAGATTGTTCTTTCTTGATGCTGGTGAGGTGGAAGAAGGGGAAGGTGAGGTAGAAGAAGGGGAAGGTGAGGTGGAGGAATTGTGACATGGTGTGGAGGGACTACATGGTGCTTTTGGAGTTAGGGCCTTTTTGGGCTACTCAGCGTTGACCCAATGTGGTGCTGCTGAGGTCATGGGCAACGGTGGTGGTTGTGTTAGATGTTGTGAGAGGGAGGGGAAAGAAAGGTTGTAGAACCACCATTAATAGCATAAGGTCACTGTATAATATTTAAAACTTGGGAAGCCACCAAGTAGAATTTTTAAACTTGGGAGTCAGTTTGTATAATATTTTTTTTGCCCTTCCACCATATAGAAAAAGCTGAAATTTGGAGGCCACCTTGTAGAATTTCCCATTTTTAAATCCTTTGATAAAAGTATAAATCAAAGGAATTATTCTGTAAGCCACCCATTAGTATCTGGTTCGATTTATGGTCTTTATGGAATGACCGAAGGACTTTGACAAATCTCTTTAATATGCTAATACAAGTCCCCTTTGATGCTTTAGTTTAGTTTATTGCTTCAATAATTTGTTTTAAAGTTTCCATATACTAGAAGGATTATGTTGGGCTGCTCACTCCTWGTAATGTCAGATTGTCAGGTTGTTCCACCCCCGAAACATAATCATTTGCAGCTTCTACTAATCATCTGGTATTATTCAAATGCCCCGGACATGTAACTCTGCACCATGACAATCATAAATTTGATTATTTCTAAMATTCAAAAAGACATTAAGCTGAGAAATTACTGAATCTAGTAGTATCTATTTACAATGCTGTGTTTTTATCATCTAAGTGCAAGAGCAAGAAACCATAAATCAAGTCTAGAACAGGGAACATGTTTTGATTTTGAGAACTAGATATGTAAGAGAAAGGAAGAAAGGAAACTTGCAAAGTTGCAATTGCTACTCGTTGAAATAGACACTGCCCTSAATTTTCCTTTTTTTCAAGTTCTCTTCTTATCCTTTAATTGCATCACAGGTCCCAGGCTCCCAGCCTTTGATTGTACTTGATCTTCTTGTAAATTATCTTCTGAATTTAATCTTGCATTCTTGCTCCATCATTATTCATTATTTCATTGTCCTCTTTATTCATCACATAATTGGTTTACTAGTAACCACTACGTCCACTAGGGCACTAACAGTGTCCTCTACTGCATTTGCTTGTTAGCCAGCTGTTGTTTTATGAACATATACAATCATTTGATGTTTTATGACTTCATCTACCCATTTGAAGAACATATTGTCTGAACTTTTTCACTGTTAGCTTCAAGGTAAATTAATTATTGGGTCATTTTCAGTGCAGCTGTACCAGATACAAAACCGTTAAAGCTGGCTGATGTAAGTCAGGCTGTTAAGGAACATCTAGGTTACTCACTTGCAGTTAGAGCATCTGAAATTCCACACAAGGATGCTGGCCAAGGTCTCTTTCTGGAAGGTGAAGCTGATGTCGGTTCCGTGATTGCCATTTATCCTGGTGTTATATACTCTCCAGCATACTACCGTTATATTCCAGGATATCCAAGAGTTGATCTACACAACTCTTATCTGATCACAAGGTATGATGGAACTGTGATAAATGCGCAGCCATGGGGTGTTGGAAATGATACCCGTGAATTTTGGGATGGTACAAGCTCTCCTCAAGCTGCAAAACCTACTGATCAAATTGTTCAGTCTGGTTCTGATCGGGTGTGGAAAATGCTGAGCAAGCCCTTGGAAAGTCCTAGGAGTGGGATCYGTGGTGAGATTTTGGAGCGCCGAAATGCACTGGCCTTTGCCCATTTTGCTAACCATCCTTCAAAGGGTGTTGATCCAAATGTCATGGTTTGTTCATATGATTTTCCTTTGGATGAGAAGGATATGAGAACATACATTCCAAATATTTCATTTGGAAATGAAGAGGGAGTAAAGATGAGGAGGTTCGGTAGTTTCTGGTTCAAGTCTCGGAGTTCAGTTCATGGTATATCTGATTCTCCTATTTTGAAATCTCTTGTTCTTGTGGCCACCCGAGCTATAAGCAATGAAGAGATCCTCCTTAATTACAGGTTGAGTAACTCAAAACGTCGACCATYATGGTACGCTCCAGTTGATGAAGAAGAGGACCGAAGGAGATGGGGGTGATAGTTTACACTAAMTGCTACACCATACAAAGGGCTTGGAGAGAAAGGGTTGATCGTTCTAGTTCTAACAGACTTCTATGAAAACTAATAAGTTTTGTGCTTTTGTACTGCCATTGTTGTGGTTTCTGAAAACCAATTATCGTTTTTAGATCAGCATTTTAATCACTGTATTGAAGTGTCAAATGTCTGATTTTTTATAGTTGTACGTCTAGGATTCAATATCATTCTTTTATATAGATGGGAAACGTTATGGTTAAACCTAAAATGGCATCAGACTTTAGGAGCATTTTTTTTCCCAGTTGATCGATTGGAAACATTAATTGTTTCGAGAAAATATAGTTCATTTTTCACATTTATCTAAGATGAAGTCTTCTGCTCCTTGAGACTTGGAGAACAGTCAGATTGGCTACTTACATGAGCAAGTAAGATTAAAATGATTTTAATTTATTAGGTATGCRTATTACACTGATTGCCTGCAGGATGMAAGTTTGCTTCTGTTGGATCTTCCGAACACGCATTTGAAATTCTGAAGACAGTCAAGAAAGGTATGGTTCTTTGCAGCTCGAAAACATTGCTCAAGTTTTAACAATTGTTAGAGAATAAAGTGAAATTGTTTTTGTGCGTAACAAGTTGGGTTCAGTATAACGGGGGGCTTACCTGTAAACTGCACTNAGCATTTTTTTTCCCAGTTGATCGATTGGAAACATTAATTGTTTCGAGAAAATATAGTTCATTTTTCACATTTATCTAAGATGAAGTCTTCTGCTCCTTGAGACTTGGAGAACAGTCAGATTGGCTACTTACATGAGCAAGTAAGATTAAAATGATTTTAATTTATTAGGTATGCRTATTACACTGATTGCCTGCAGGATGMAAGTTTGCTTCTGTTGGATCTTCCGAACACGCATTTGAAATTCTGAAGACAGTCAAGAAAGGTATGGTTCTTTGCAGCTCGAAAACATTGCTCAAGTTTTAACAATTGTTAGAGAATAAAGTGAAATTGTTTTTGTGCGTAACAAGTTGGGTTCAGTATAACGGGGGGCTTACCTGTAAACTGCACTACACTTCAATGCCAATCCTCGTCGAAATCTTTCCTGGTGTTACCTGTTAACAGTAGTTTTGACAATCAGCTTAGCAAGRCCTAATTAGCGAAATCCAAAATGGGTGTGGGTTAAGTGGGTTCACTAGGTTTACATTAAAAATGCTCAATGGTGGGATTATCAAACCACCTCAGAATACTAGTCGGGTTTGGAGAGAACAAGTTGATGTCTTATGATGTTAGTCTTCGGAAACCTAGCCCCGACACTTACAGCATAAGCAGAGTCTACAAGGCTATTCGAACTCAGGGGACAAGGGTGCATTGGGATGGGATGGTTTGGTTTGGAAAGCTCAGCAAGCTTATTTGGGACTCTATTCTCTCATGGTATGACATCCAAAAAAGGTGGTGYAGTATTGGACATCTGATAAGCTGGTATATTCAAAGATTTCATTGCTCAGAACTTGATGACRATACGTGACGAGCTGGTATATAAACTCGTGAAATCTTTAGCAATTAGCCAAATTCTTACATATTTTTTTATTAATTTCACTTTGTTTTGTATTACAATAGAGGAATAATAACTCGTCACCTATTGTCATCAAGTTCTGATGTACATCTTGGGCATCCAATTTCAATCATAAAGGGTTGTGGATTTATTGATAAAATTTACACACTTTTGGATAAAATTTACACTCCATATCAAATAATAATATTGTGGAAAATTGTTGCAAGCACTTTAAGATTGCACCGCATKCCACATGATAGCTAGCTTCTACATTCAATGAGTAATTAGCTAGGCTTCTACATATTTTTGTTTAGTTTTACCCCTCATTTTGTGTTAGACCATATATACAGTAGGGGAATAAAAGCCCAAAAACCACGTCTACTTTAGCACAATAACACAAGTAATAATGAGTAATTAACTAATCACAATAATCACATCTATGTTCATAACTTAAACACTTTCAATCCAAAATAAATTGCAAAATATTTATTCTTCATAGTCCACTTCACTTTCTTCTTCACGGTCTTAGTCTGCCAAGTTGTAAAATGCAGAATCAAAATAAAATGAAACAACATAATGATGTGAAAGCTACAACAAAGATCTATTAGCATATAATGGTGCCAGCAGAAGTAAATGGGATGACAAAATTAAGATACAGTACCATCTATTTGTCATCTCTAATAAATACGTCATATAATTAATTGCCCACCTATGTCAATGAGAGCATGGTGCTAGCARAAGTGTCATATCCCTACCTTAGCTCGTACCTAATCACATCAGACACTCCATGAACAAAGAATATGTATAAATAACACAAGTGTATCAAACGAAGACACTTAGATAAGTACACAGGTTCAATATGCAGCTACGGTGAGAAAGACTAATCTCATCRGACGCTTCATGAACAAAGAATATGTTTAACGTTGTGACTAATTACCATATCCCAAAATCTGTAAATAATATTCTATTGTTCTCTAATACTCCTTAGGATCAAAGTGGTGCAAGGAACTATTTCTGTAACACCCCCTTGGTGTGTGAACAGGAGCCCACTAGTAGATATTGTCCTCTTTGGGCCTAGACCGCAAGGATTTGCTTTTGGTGTGAGCTTGTTACCCACCCAAAAGGCCTCTACTAGGTTGAGGTATCAATCTACTCTATATAGTAGACTTCGTTCTCCTCAACTTTCGATGTGGGATGGAACCCTARTTCCCTGTCACCCACCCTTGAAAGGGAGCCTGCGTCCTCGAAGGCACGACAGAACACCGGAATGGGCCTTGGCTCTGGTACCATCTGTAACAACCCTTTGGTGTGAAGAGGAGCCCACTAGTAGATATTGTCCTCTTTGTATCTCTTCTGCCGCTGGAATCCGCTGTGCACCAATACTAGTTCCTACAGTCTCCTCTTTGATAGCATTTGATATGTTAATTGCCGTCTTTGTTTAGATTGAAGACAAAAACTACATTGCACCTAAAAGTTCATTAGTTCAATATGACAATATATATTCAAATTTTATATTATGGAACATAACTTTTTCAAGTTTGAAGAGTAGAAAATACCAGGAATGTTGTTTTCTTGGAATATGGTAATGATGGTCATGTTCATTACAGAGAGCTCCTTCGCCATTACATCATGATAGCTTAATGTATCAAGAAAACGAACATTTGGGTATTGCTGAGGATCTTTATCGTAAACTCCATCTACATTTGTCGCTTTCAGCACAACTTACGMRRTAACTGAAACAAACACAAACAGAAAAAGGGTAAAAGCAAGACAACTTCAGTTTTAAGCAATAGAAAATAGGGAAGTGAATATAAGGGTTTGTATCACAACTCAATGGTGTTTTTTAGATNATATTCAAATTTTATATTATGGAACATAACTTTTTCAAGTTTGAAGAGTAGAAAATACCAGGAATGTTGTTTTCTTGGAATATGGTAATGATGGTCATGTTCATTACAGAGAGCTCCTTCGCCATTACATCATGATAGCTTAATGTATCAAGAAAACGAACATTTGGGTATTGCTGAGGATCTTTATCGTAAACTCCATCTACATTTGTCGCTTTCAGCACAACTTACGCGATAACTGAAACAAACACAAACAGAAAAAGGGTAAAAGCAAGACAACTTCAGTTTTAAGCAATAGAAAATAGGGAAGTGAATATAAGGGTTTGTATCACAACTCAATGGTGTTTTTTAGATAAAAGAAAGTGATAAATCCACCCTATTGCTTTTAGGAGCATTAACATGAAGCTTTACATTCAATATATACATGTTAACGCTAATCACCACAATCATAAACCTTGATTAACTTCCAAGTTTCAACTAAAGCATAATCAATAAGTTCATACCCAAAACTTTTCATTTTTGTAACCACAACACCCCGAACATAAGAGAGTGATGCCATCTGTCATTGTTAATACTCACTAGATGACTTAATGTTAGACTCACCATGTAGTTATTAAAGCCACTTCACTTGAAAATTTGTGCAATAGGATGAAGGGATCAAGGGAATACATACTAAAATTAAAATCTAAAGTACTTCCTCCATTTCTTAAAGTTCATAACCATTTGACCTTGAAACTATTCATACATTAGCTTTGACCCCATTATTAACTTATCTACAACAATTTTATAAAGTAAAATAACGTTTAATTATTCTTAATGTAAGTATATTTTTTAGTATACCAACTTCATTTTCACGATCATTATTTACATAGAAATACCTAAAATTAAGGTCAAAGTTGTATCTTCGCTAGAGTAAAAGTCAAAAGGTTGCAAGTATTCAAAAATGGGGGAAGTATAACTAAAATATGAAACTCTAGAATTGTGAACGCCTTACACAACTCTGTTTCCTCACAAGGGTGCAAGTCTGGAACCATGAAGTCAAAACTACCAAACAATTTTTTTAATGAAGTCTACACTTAGATCTTAGACTTAAGCGGAATATTACCTCACTAGCTCACTACATTCACATCAGTAAACTTAAGCAGTTAAGCTACATTTGAAAGCTTCTGTTATCTATGCAGAAAGACTTAAATGGGTGAACCATTGGCACGACTACATGAGAATTTTAATTAAGTATACACTGCTAGTCAAAAGCTCCTTCCACTTACAAACAGATATCCTCAGGTGAGGCAATCATCTTAACCTTTAGAAAAAGAGTCACGTCTTTATGACAAAGCACAAGAAAAAAATAGAAGCAGGAATTATTGACGCTTCTACATTGATGCACAAATGTGTCAGGATGTCACAGCAAAGTAGTATTGAGAGCCAAACCAACAATCACACATATCATACAACATTCACAAACAAAGCTTATGCATGCAGAGGTGTATGCAAAAGCAAACTGGATCACAAAGTTTCCAACAAAGTAAAGGTTTCGTTACTATACACCAATGTAAATGATAAAATCAAAAGCCAAGCACAACAAAGAAATAAAAGCATCAATCCCCTAAAAGCTGTAGAGCACCTGCTAGCATAATATGAGAAGTGAGCAGTAAATTAGTTTGGAGAAAATTTCTGACAAGTCACAACAAATCTTTCTCACTTCTCCAAGACTCAAAACATGCAAGCCAAACAACCTACTAATCTACTATTAACCTCATACAGCTTTCATATTGCCTAATAGCAACTCACATCAATCCTTGACTACACAATGTCCAAACCTAAAATAGGCAGAGGAACATATGAAATATTAAAGCAACAATTGACACACCACTACTTAACTCTTTTGCAACTGCTCTAGTCACACCCTTAACTGCCCATTTTGAAGCACAATAACGGCCTTAACGGGCAACCTAGCACATAAAACAAAATTCATGATTTAAGTCAGTGTAAGAGACAATCCAGAACATAAGCATTGGATATGAGCTGGCCTCCGTAACACTGGCAATTATTTTAAAGGAGGCACGAGATTCCAACTCAAATTTAGGAACAAATTCTAACTCAAATTCAAGGTCTCCTAATAATGTAATATTCCCTCCAAAATCTCTAAAAAAAGTGACTGATTAGTGATTAATGTAATAAATTAGTCTGCTACTCCACCGTATTAAACTTCAAAGAGTTAGCTGAAAAGTAGATGGGCAAAAGGAATACGTTGAGGTAAGATTTTAATTTTATGGATCCAATGACACAAGACTATAACTACCATAACAACCAACAAGAGAACCTTGATAATGTAATTCCCTATAATTTTTGAATATTATAATTATATTTTTTAATAAATATATTACGATTATTTTAATAAAAACGATACGTTTTATTTAAACGCTACTATTTTCGTTCAAAATATATTTTCGTGATAGAAATCTATCTTCATTTATCCAAAATAAATAAGATATTTAAAATTTAACCTAGCTAAATATTTAAATCAGTAAAGGGTTTTACCCTTTTCATGTCGAGGTAAGTTGGTTTGTCCAACAGGTCTGTTAAATAAATTAAAGGAATTGTTTATGTTAAAAAGAATTGATATAGGTGATTTATGGTCTTGTTTGGAGGATGGTAAATAGTTAACATTTAAATAATACAATATGAATGAGCAATAAAACCTTGGTTTGTTGCACGTGTAAATGCTGTCTCTTATACACATCTAGATGTGTATAAGAGACAGAGGATTGACTGATAAGAGTATTCTAACACATTCATTCATCATAAATAGACGCAGATACTCACATTAGGTGAGAACTATGAGAATTCTTATGTTCTACAATTTAAGTCTTCATGCTCTACACTTTTACTTTTTATGTTCTACATTTTTTACTTTCATGTTCTGAGGATTTTATTCATGTTCTACAATTTTAATTATTATGTTCTACTGATTTAGTTTTCGTGTTCTGCAAATTTATACTTCGTGTTCTACACTTTATATGACTTTCTCTCTCCTTCTTAAGCCTAGCCTAACCCGATCCAACACGTACTACCCAGCCCACACCCTCCATTGTACCAAACCACCATCACCACCACCACCACTGCTGCACCAAACTACCGTCGCCACTACCACGCCCAGCCTAGCCTACCCCAYCCACACCTACACCCTTACCCTTGCCCTTACCCCACACCAACTCCCACGCACGSGCCAAACCACACCAACCACCGCACCCACACCCTATTCATCACACCACCGACGTCACCTGCACCCTCTCCATCGCACCACCACCCTCACCCAAACCAACAGCATCACCCTCTCTCGTTGAACCATTACCACCYGAAAACCTCACCCTSTATAAYACCCATGAGATTGGTTTAAGAGGATTTGATAAGCTACTCATATCAACAAGATGCATCTTYCTTTTAGGGAGCTCATTTGCTAAGATATTCAGCAGTTAAACGTGYTTGACTGGGAGTTGTCTTAGGATGGGTGACCTCTTGGRAAGTTTCCTGGGGTGTGCATGAGTGAGGTCAAAATGTGTCGAAAGGACTCATGTTGACCTGTGGGGTAAGATTATCAGTCTAAGATGCCCTTCAGATTATCAGTCCAGTTTGTGGTTGGGGTGTTACACCCTCAGCAACGAACCACCACAACCCCAAATCAAAAACCCTAACCCTAATTCATACCCTAAAGCAAAGCGGTGAGGGAGAAGAGAGAAAGGGGATCGATCTTGGTGCGTGTGGTGTGACGACATTTTCCCAATGATATGTCTAAGTTTAGAGATTCCATTGGTATGTCTGAACTTTTTTTTCCCATTGGTATGCGCCAGGTTTAAAAATTGTTCCTAAACATAGTATTATTCAATTAAAAAGTAACGTTTAACCATTTGTTAACCACCCAAACCACCACGAATCACCACAAGCCATTAGTGAAATCGCCAAACAGTGTGCGTAGTCGAGGAAACGGTCAGTGGTGGTCCTTAAAGTTTGCAGAAAGAAAACACCAATAATTAAATGAGGAGAAAGTGAAATAAAAAAATCACGTTTAAAGGGAGGTTGTTGGCGGTAATTTGGGGCTTTTAGTAATGGCTCTGCGGTGAATCGTTGCTTTGGGAGTGGTTACGGTAGTTAAACGTTATTTTTTAATTGAATAAGGTATATTTGGAACGGTTCCTAAACCTCAGCCACATCAATGGGAATAAAAAAACCTTAGACAGACCAATGGAATTCGCTAAACCTCAGACATACCATTAGGAAAAACCAAAAAAACAATTATATAATAAGTGATAAAATCATTTGCATAGATTGTTCATTGTAGACTATATGAATTATTTCGAGCCTCAACAATCATCTTAAACATTTAGTTACGGTGATTCACAAAAGTGTATCAGAGCAACTTGACAAGAAAGTTAGGGTCCGAATATAATTCTTCCACAATCGAAAATTGTCAATTTTTTCAAAAAATGAAAAATGCGAGCATTTACTTGAGTGTTATCTAGTTATATAATGTACTCCGTAATTAAGATTATTTGATGTACTAATGTATTAAAAAAAGGACAAAGAATTTTTAGTTGGTTATAGTATGAACATAACCTTTTTGCCAAATAGGCAAGATTCTTATGTGTAAATTTCACATTTATAAAGCCACAAGGAAAAAAAATGATTCCACTGGATGCTAATAATGGTTAAAGATGAGTGTTCAAATATTATAAATGGTGGTAATGGAAAATATATATTTGGGAAATTCTAATAGGTAGCACTAAGGTTTACTTTTATATACGGTGACAACTTAATTTTGCATATTCTACACAATGACCATGAGGTTTTCTAAACTACACATAGTGACCTCCAACTTCTAATTCCATGTGGTGACATGACCAACTTTGAAATAACTCTAACCACCTAACCCACTTCCCCAGGCCAACCAACCCAACACCCTCTCTCTCTCTCTCTCTCTCTCTCTCTCTCTCTCTCATCCTCTCCTCTTGACTATCAAACTACCGCACTGCAGCAGCCCCCCACCATACACCAGACCACCGCACGACATCAACCACTAGCGCATCACCACCTCTCCTTTTGTCTCTCTTCTCTTCTTCTTTTTGCTTCATATCAACAAACAAAAAAATTAGCGAACCAGGAAAAATCAATTGGGGGAATTTGAAAAACCTTTTGAAGAATTGAATTGGGGAAATCCAAGCAAAGAACAATGGTGATGGTTAAATTCAAGCAGCAATTTCGAGCAAATCAAAACCCAAAATTCGAGCAAAACCAAACCCAGTTTTCGAGTAGGAACAATGCCAAGCAAAATCAGGTTTTGGTTGAATCTTTGGATTGTGAAGCAGAGATAATCAACTTAAGCGATCTTGGCGGTTTGCACAGAATAAGTGCTACATTAGAAAGCGTGACTTTGCAAGCGTAACTCACCCGCAAAAGATAAAAACTGGATTTCAGCCACATAATCGTTTGTCCACCTTCTCTGTAGATAAGAGAATGTTACTTTGGTACGTGTGAGAGTTAGAGAAGGCATGCCTAAATAAAAGCAAATCCTCTATGGAGGACATGTGAAGAGTGTGACAAATTTATTGCTGCAAGGAAGGTCAGTAGTCTTCGAAAAAAATACTCTAGATTGTCAAAATTGACATTTTCCCCCTAAGGCATCACAAAAATCAATCTAGTACGCATTGTATACCGTGGCTTGCTCTTTAGAGCTCAGCAAAAATAACAACATATCCCCATTCAGGTTACTATGTTCAACCTGATTTCAACCCCATAACCTGTTTAGCTAAACAAGTTAGGTCAGGTTGGTTTGAACCGCTAACCCATTTATACAAAAAATAAGGTTTTACAGATTTGGGCCTTAAATATTCAGCTTTTATCTCAATTAACCTAGGTATAAATACTGATGGGAAAAAACCTATCTATACACACTCTCACTCTGTTTTCACTCTCAAGTCTCAAAATCTATCTTGTCTCTCTTTCTCTTTTACGTTCTTCATTTCAGTAGTTCAATTGCCTAAAAAAATGGAAAAAATACACACCCAAAAAATCAAAAAATTAAAACAAATCGTTTCTATTCTTACAATAATACTAGTTTAGTGTGTGAAGTGTGCGGTTTAAATTAAATTTATTGCAACCCTACATAATTAACCTATAGAGGGTAATAATTGATACATTATAATATGTGGATAATGTTTGACAAATGCCGAGACAAGATACTAGTTTGATATATTATAATACAACATAATAATTATATTTATCTTGAATAAAATTAACTAATGTCTTATCCTTTGTTTATCAAACACTAAATATGAATTATTCTTAATAATACTAATTTGGTAATTATTTTTCTATGAAAATTTCAAAAAATAATTTTGTTTAAAACCATGCATCGGACGGGAACTAATTTAGTTTTTGATAAATCATTCTTTGCATCTTGAGAACGTGACTATAATTTTTTTTTAAATTTCAGTTTTTTATCCCGAGTAGTTAAGGGTTCTTGAAGCAATGTTAGAGCATTTCAAGCAATCATATGGCTATATAGCTTATTTAATTAATTAGGTCTCGTAGCGAGAATCATTCATTTATTATAATTTGACTTTTTCGAGGGAAGGTATGTACCTCCCTGGCATGGCACCACTCATGCGGCCTAGTGTCCAGGCATAACATTTGAGAAGAGACATTAGTGTCTCTAGTGTTTAGAGTGGAACGTAAACCTCTACATAAATGGGTTTGCGAGCATACAACAACGCAAGGGAAACTCTTTTAAGGCAGGCAATCTCTCTCTTT
>SNQN01000864.1:90610-112832 GCA_008642245.1 Bassia scoparia | reverse complement strand
CTATTACAAAACATACATAATATAAATACTTATTTAATTTCCTAAAAAGTAATACAACACTTCTAAAAAAAGTAACATCAAAAATTAAAAAAAGTAACTCAAACAAATTAATCCACTAATTTTACCAACAAAAAATGAAAAATAAACAAAAATAAATAAAATATAGCTTACTTATTTTCATACACAAAATTTAAAAGTCACTAGAAACTTATAAATATTAACAAAAAGTCACAAAAAACTAGAAGTACAAATACGAACTCACATTGAGTAGATTGTCGATGAGACTGTGACAATGCTTTCATCTTTGAAGAACACGTAATACGCTTTTGTCTTTGCAATCCTTCGCACTATCACCCGCATTTTAGATCACTTTAGAGAGCTAACAACATCCTTAGAAGATAACTCTGAGAAAAGAAGCACACAAAGCCCTTCGAAACTCATTAATCAACATCAAGATCAGTGTCATCAATAATCTTAGCATCTCCGATCCACTCTTCTATGATTTAACTTCACTTACTGTACGACAGCATTCGATGTACAGAGTACCCTTTTTCTTAACTCCACTACAAAAAAAAGCTAAATAGCAACAGAATTTTTGAAAACGAATCCAAATCCGTCCCTAATTTAGAGACAAAAAATTAAAATAAGTTTCTAAATACAAAATAGCAACGGATTTTTTAATCCGTTGCTAATATAGCAAACGATTAAAAATTCCGTTCTTAAATTTAGCAACGAAAATTTTCATTATGTTGCAAATTTAGCAACGTATTAATAAATCCTTTGCTAAATTAGCAACGGACTAAAAAAACCATTCTAATTTAAATTAGCAACGAATTTTGATTTGTTAATTAGCAACGGAATTTTATTTTGTTGCTAATTTGTATTAAAAATTGCTTCACCATACCTTCGAAAAAACAACCCAAATATAATTTAGAGATAGATTTTAAAAACCCTTTTCTAAATTTTGAGACGGATATCCGTTTCTAAATTAGATACGAATTTTTCAGTCCGTTGCTAAATTAATTAGATACAGATTTTTGAATCTGTTTCTAATATTTCTCTTACATATTAACAATATTAACAGTTAGAAGTATACAAGTTGTATTTGGAGCAGTTTATTGGAGCGTATGTTTGTGAAATTAAGGTTATGAGTTCGAGTCTCATAGTGCAAAGCAATATGTGGAGGTGGAGAAGATGAAAATATAAGCTAAATTATTTTTTTTTTCTAAAAAATAATAGAAACGAATTTCTAAAACCAGTTGAAATCAGTTGTCGATTTAGCAACGGATTTAGGCAACGAATTCTAAAATCAGTTGAAATCAGTTGCTGATTTGCAACGGATAATTATGGGACGGATTTAAAGACGGAATTATATCTATCTCTAATTCAGAGACGGATTTTGTAAATAAGTTGCTAAATTAATATTCAGCGACGAAGGTTTAGCAACGTATCAATCTGTTGCGAAATTCCGTTGTAATGGACATCAGAGGAGTCATCTTCATCATAATCACTTAAGAAATCCTCCTAAGAGTCAAAATCAACATGAACATATGTACCTTCATGCATATCCAATGTTGCAGACGTATATAATCTTGAATTAACTCATTCGCTTCTTAGTTATCCTTAGAAAATCATCAAGGGAAAAATTAGAAGCAAGTGGGAGATAGATTCATCAAGAAAAACTTCCTGAATATCATCATCAAAAACAATAGCTTTTCCTCAGATTTCCATACCTTCAAAGACATGGAGAGGAACATCATCAGTATTCACTCACAACCAACGCGCAGCATCAATTAACAGTTCTTTTGCTCACTACCAAATATCAACATCACAACCAGCAGTAACCAACAACATCAACAACTATGAATTAGTTTAACAAAACTCATCTTTCTTCTCACAACCAGCAACACCAATATCGTCCTCTCATCAACTGATTAGACAAATCCTTAGCATTAGATTTCTTCTTAGACCACCAAACCAACATCAGCTCTCTAATCATAGAAGAATTAACATTAATATTACTTCATCACCTAAAACATTCAAAATAAAACAAGAAAGTATAAACAAACAATAATAACATACAAAAATAATCAAGTAAACAAAAAAGAACCACAAACACTAAAGTAAATATAATTCAAGAAAAATAAACTAAGTATCAATTCCCAAAAAAAAAATCAGAAAACACAACAAGCAACACATAAAATACATAATAAGTAACTATTAAACAAAACAATTCTTCTCATAATCTTTCTCCTCGCAACTAGCAACACCAGTCAAAAATAGAAAAAGTAACAGCTAAATACATAATTATAATTATAAAAGGAAAAACGAAAACATAACAGATAAATTACACTACAAACAAAATTAACAAATAAATGACTAAAAAGAACTATAACATAAACATAAAACTACTCACAAATCAAAGTAAAAAGTAACCAATTAAGCAAACCTAACCTATAAATGGACAAACTAACCTAAAAACACAAAAAATTAAACAACAAAATACATACTCCATAATAATTTAAGTAACTATTAAACGAAAACAATTCCTCTCATAATCTTTCTCTCACAACCAGCAACACCAGTCAAAAACACAAAAGTAACAACTAAATACTTAAATTAGTAAATATAAAAGGAAAAACGAAAACATAACAAATAAAATACACTACAAACAAAATTAACAAATAAATGACTAAAAAGTAACTTAAATAAACAAAAATCACTCACAAATTCAAAGTAAAAAAGTAACAACAATTAAAGCAAAACCTAACCTATAAATGGACAAACCTAACCTAAAAACACAAAAAGTAAACACAAAATACATACTCCGTAATAAATTTAGTAACTATTAAACGAAAACAATTCCTCTCATAATCTTTTCTCCTCGCAACCAGCAACCACTAGTCAAAAAACACAAAAAGTAACCACTAAATACATAATAAGTAAATATAAAAGGAGAGAAAACAAAACCTAACTAAATAAATAACACTACAAACAAAATTAAAAATAAATGACTAAAAAGTAACTATAACATAAACACAAAACCATCACAAATCAAACTAAAAAAAAAGTAACAACAATTAAGCAAAACCTAAACTATAAATGGACAAAAGTAAGTATGAATTAAAACAAAAAATCAATTTCACCTATACACAAATTAAACAAAAGTAAATACAACGAAAGAAGAACAATAAAATGACATGCAACAAAAAAAGCACACATCCAAAAAACGAAATTGAACATACAAAATTAACAGAAAGAGTAAATAAGCAAAAAAATCACAGAAAGCTAACTTTAAATACAATATGGATAAGCTTTGTTGATCCTTTTCGACCATCACGTTGAACAATTTAATTTTCGCCATTTGGAGAAACGAAAAAATGAAAGGAAAAAAAGCAAAAAAAAAGCACAAATTTCTGCTACTGCAAAACGAGAATTCAAAGAACAATTTGATGAAAAATTGAAATTGACAAGAAGAGAAATAATAAATGAATTAAACAAGAAAAAAGAGAGAGAAAATGCAAAAGAAGTGGAAAAAAAAAGACGATTTCAAAAATCAGAGAAACTAAAAAGGAGAATAAGAGAGGGAGTGAAAGGAAGACAAAAAGAAAGCTCGAAAACAAAAAAACAGGAACGTAACGGTCAAAGTGTGAAAACATAATGCCGTTAAAAATAGTAATGGACCTCGTTCTTACAAAAAATGAAGCCTTACGGATGGATTTCATGAGGCAAACCTCATATGAAAGTTTGTGATTAAGAAAAGGCATAAATTATGGTGTGTTTGAATTCGTTGAAATTTCAGTCTGTGATTTTTATTTCTTCTTATATGAACTTATTTTATTTTATTTTTTACCTGATTTGAAATTTCTTATTCTTATTTTTCTTATATGATTGAATTTTCTTATTGTAGTTGTTTTATAGTTATAATTTTTTTTATCTAGTATGAACTTTTTTCACTCTTATCTATATGAATATTTCTTATCTTTGTCTGATTTTTTTCTTATCTGATTTGATCTATATTCCTAAAAATAGGGCACATGAGTGCTTAATTAAGTTGAATCTAACGCACCCTTAGCCCTTTATGAACTAATTTATAACGGTGAAGATGAATTGCTTTATTTTGGTTAGATATTTTCATGTCAGACCAAGAGTTACGAGGGAACTCCTGCTCGTGATCCAAGTATCAACAAAACGGAGAAGTATACACATATACCCACAAATTTTTAGGGCATGGATTTGTCATAATATCTCCATTATAATAAGAGAAGAGGGGAGACGATGTGACTTAATAAGCGCAGGTCGGATTCAGAGTGCGATCGAAAGGAGTCGACATGACGCCTAGTTTTTAATTATGTGACTTGGCACACTCACCCCACGAATCAACTCTCAAACCTCAAAGGAGAATTGGCTTGTGGGCTGTGTGCTGTTGTAGTGCCTTTAAGCTGCATTTTTGAGCTTGGTTGTGATTTGTGTTATTTATGCTCACATCGTGCATTAGTGGTATTTTGAGTGGGTTTCATCACCGACTCAATTTTCGATATTTTTTGGGGTCTTTAGCCACGAAATGTGGGAGTCCTACCTTTACATGTGAATTCATGTACCCTTTACAGATTTCGAAAAAAAGAGAGAAATGAAGAAATCAGGGAAGAAGAAGAAGAATGAGAGTAAAAGGAGGAAAATCAGGTTTAAAAAGAAGAGAAGATTGAATTGGACGCAACTGGAAAAGAGATAATTTTGTTCAGAAACCGGATAGAGGCAGGGCCCACTGACCGGAAGTGGACCAAGTGCCTGAATCATGAGTGGGTAGGTTTTTTAAACGGTTTTTGGGGAAAGTGGGTAGTTTTTTTTTAATAAAATGAATAATTGTTTGTAAGTTTTTTCTAAAAAAGTCCAAATGTGGGTAGTTGGTTGCAAATCCGATATTATATTGAGTTTTGTTGCTTCACTTTCGTTTTCAACATGTAAATCCTATTATTTTCATCATCCTTGCCTGATCGCAATTGTTTTTAATTGTTGTTGTTCAATTAACAATCTCTTTATTGTGATAAGCGATTCGTTTGGAGAAATTCTTTTGAATACTCTATACCTTTGTTTTCTCTTATTTTTGTACGATAAAAGTAAAGTGAATTTTATATACTTCCTCCGTTTCTTTTTATTCGCAACTTTTTTTGGCACGCTTTTTGAGGAAAGAGATTTAGGTGTGTTAATAGGCAAATTAGGTAAAACAATTTTAGACTAATAATATATAACTCATTCTTAACTTGTGTTATATTTACTAATGAGCTCATTTACATCCTGAAACTCTTCCTTAAAAAATGTGCCAAAAGAAGTGGCGAGTAAAATAGAAACGAAGGAAGTATGATTTAAATTCTTGTGCATATTAATTCTTGTTTCTTATGCAACGACTCCTTTGATTACTAAACAAGACCGAAATTGCTTGAATTAGATAAATTCAGATTAATTAGACTGATCGGATTTTAGGCACCATAGTTATTTTTATTAAGTCGAAGTGTCCATTAATTAAGTTAGGTACATGCAATGTAATAATAGAAATTTTACTGTGTAGAAATATAGGTTACACGCGTAAAAAGGTGAAATCAAGCTATTTGAATTCTATTAAAATTAGATTCGTGGAACTATAATGAGACAGAGAGAGGCCGCCTTAGCGGGTGGATTCGGTCAAAGATTTGTCCGTACCCTGTCACCAACCTACGAGTGAGACCCTATCTGGCACTATGGGCCATTTATGTCACCAACGTTTAGGCGTACCTGATTAACTCTGTATAGACACGGTGGCGATCCCCTTCTATCGACAACACACCCCCAACGCATTTCGCATGAGGATTTCATGCTCGATCATGACCACTAAGCTTAGTTAAGCCCTTAAATTGGGGGCGAGGCCTACACTTGCCTAATCCTAAAAGAAGAAAACTTGTTTTTACTTGAACAACTAACAAGTATAATCGAACATACATATGTAAAAATGAGTCAAAATTACACAACAAACATGCCAAAGAAGGGACCCAACGAACCCTTAATCACAGTCTTAGGAAGGAAGTTTCTTAAAGGCTTTGGGAATGAGATGGTCTCTCATTAATCAAATGCTTCTCCTCTCTTTGCCAATTCGACTCTTCGAAGTTTTTAGGGAGGATTCGTCCTCCTCAGCCAGATAGTCCTATTTCCTTTGCTCATCCTCTTGTGCTCAGCTTCAATGCTGCATTTCTTTAGCGAAAAACTCTTAAAACCTTTGGTTAAATTGGGTCTGGAATTTCCTCTGAAAATTTATAAGGATGGCGCGAGTGTCCCTTTCCAGGATTGGAGATCAAGTAAAGGCGGACTACCATTGAGGGATTGTCGCAAAAGCTGTAAGTCCTCTAAGGCAAAGCTTTCAAAACAAAGAGCATTTTTCTAATGGAATGTGATAGAGCCTAGTTCTTTGATCTCCTATAGTCCGTTCCTACATCCTCCTAATTTCATAATCAAAACCTCATCCACTGCTTCTCTTTAAGTTGTTCCTCCATGGGATGCTTGCCATCTCAATGCCTTGGGTACACCTTCTAAGACGTAGGTATGAGAACTTCTTGCAATGTCTCTTGTCCCTGGAGGGACAAACAAGGCTCTTTTCTTCTTTTCTTTCTTTTCTTTCTTCTTTCTCTTTGGACTCCTTGATTTCCTCTGAGACCCTTAATGGTTTCGACCGCTGAGCAACATTGACTTTTAGCGGATCCTAGGGGTGTATGAAGGTTTCCTGAAGGTACACAGAGGGGGGGGTGAATTGAGTGGCCTATTAATTTTTTTTTTATTGTATAACTATTTTAGTAGAATAGACCAATTGGACTTCCCGCACAGAATAAGTGTTGAAACAGTTAAGTAGAGACAATATCGAGTAAGAATAACATAAAGGCACACCAAATTTAAACGAGGTTCACCTCACTCACAATGTATGTGGACTCACACACACAAATGTCACCCCACACCAACCCAAGTGTGCTTTAAGATCGCACTTGAACTCACAACATCGCGAAGTAGTACGCAACTGAACTCACAATGCTACCCAACCACCAACCCCTCAAATTGGAGATTCATACAATCAATCTCTCTAAATTAACTCACTTAATGAGTTTACAAAGAGTATAGAAATTTTGCTCTAGTGTGCACGTCTTGTGTAATGACAATGCTTGCTTGATCTTAGGTCTTAGACTTTTTCTTTCTCTCAATAATAAATCTTTGGAAAACCCGGAGGAGAGAAATTATTTTTCGTGAGTCCTATATGCATGATATTTATACCAGGGACAAGCAATACAGTGTTGCAATCCTAAGAAATAAGGAGATAAATAAAGATATATCTATTCCTATATTTAAGGAAAGTCCCTAAGATATTATTCCATATAGATGATATAATACTTATGTTACATATTGACAATCGGAGTCAGGATAGCGTCTTTGCATCTCAAGTAATTACGCATATATCCAACATATCCCACAGATCATCTTGAAAGTTTCAAAAACCATTTTAAGAAAAACTTTCCAAAAAATCGTTTTTAAGAAACTTTCCCAAAAATCTTTTCTTGCTCGAACAAGATGACACCCCAATAAGCAAGCACTCAAAACACATTTATGCACTTGCACAACAAGAAGACTTATTTCTAATCTAAACTTTCTTGCATTGTTTTCAAACTTCTCGAAGCTTCCTTGATCTCATAATTTACTGATCTTCTCGAGTCCTTCCTCGAAGGACTTTTTGCTTCAATAGTTAGAATTCCTGTATAATCAAACACATATAGCAATTTGCACAATATAATTGTTAAGCAACATGTCCTCTCTTTCAGTGACCAAGAACAGTATCTCAGTTGTTTCAAACAACTTTATTCATTAGACCAATCTACCTATTCTTGCAACTGTTTGTCATCACTTTCAAACACTAGGGGACTCAACAGTTGAAAGGTCAATGTTTCAACTTCTTCATAACTTTTTCGACCATCTAACTACGTCAGATACCTTCTCTTTCTTTTCTCCTTCTTAGACTCGTTTGCCTCACACTTGATATCCTTTACTGTCATTTTTTAGAACAGGTTGGAAACCGACATTCACTATTTTTTTGGTCTGTGAACCTTCTTCTTTTCGACTCTTTTGTAACCCTTTGGGGTAGCAATTAGTCTCTTTGCTATTTGAAAGGCCATCTTGAAGGTTTTGAAGTGTTCAAAGTTAGGAAAAATACTAAATAAAATCGTCAAAGTAAGAACATTTAAAAATGATTCGCTAAAATGAACTAGCGAATCTGATTTTGACACAACTGAATAGGTCGAATCGGGAATGTGGTATTTACAAAGGTTTGGAATGTGAATTCGCTGAAATGAATCATAGGGAATCCTTTATTCGACCAAGAAGAATCAAATCAGGATCTATTTTACAATGTAGACAAAACGCTTTGGATGAAAATTACCTTGTAGGAAAATCAAACTCCCTTGTGGAGTCCCTTAGGTATTGTTTGATGACAAACTGTTATAGGAACAGACATTTGATTGATGACATAGTTGGTCACAGGAACTAGCTAATTCATATTAGTCCCTAGGCAATTAGATGATTACTTGTGCTATTATTGGATCTAACTTGTCTCTCTGCAGGGAATAGTTATGAATATAGTTCCATGTATGGTGGGAAAGTAGACGTTCCTTGACTATATATCTAAAAAGCAGCCTTATGCTCTTATTGACTGTGTTAGTTAACTAACCAATGTTACATGTGCAGTAGTCGAGTTATTCCATTGACTTAGAGCATGGAGGCCTTTCGAAGAATTAAAAGAAT
Organism: Bassia scoparia; assembly: GCA_008642245.1. Classification (NCBI taxonomy): domain Eukaryota; kingdom Viridiplantae; phylum Streptophyta; class Magnoliopsida; order Caryophyllales; family Amaranthaceae; genus Bassia; species Bassia scoparia. Next base: position 104,027 of record SNQN01000864.1, on the reverse strand, counting down.
AGTGAATGCTTATAATTGAAGTAATCAAAGGATGGTTTCAAACTGAAGATACATGAAGACAAAGATAGATTGTACATAATGTTATTTAGGTCCTATCATGTAATAGCCTCCGTTGTAATGATTTAGTTTAGGTATATAAGTATCTAAAGTATTTGGAGTCATGTTGTGATTCTGGTAATAATGGAACAGAATCATAACATACTTAAGGGAAACCAGGTCGGCCCAGGTTCTCTGTGTGGAATATATGCTGCAGTTTTGGAAAAATATTGTGGTGAGATATTTGTTTATACTTGTAGTTACTTTTTTTGTGTTTGTGTTAATTGTGTAGTTACTTTTTAAAAGGTTGATTGGAGTACTTGCCTTTTCTGTATTTTTTAAAATGAATAAATAGAAGAGTTACTTTTTATTTTATTTTTTGTTACTTTTTTTTTATAAGTTTTGTCTTTTTGTTAGGCCGACATCCAWCGATGTTTTTCAAACTACATATGATGATTTTTTGAAGGGTACCAYAAAGAGGAATAGGGTGGCATTGCCTAGGAAACCCAAGAAAATTGATACTAATCCGAAATGTCAGCCAAGTTCTATTTTCAAARTTCTTGGAACTCTCAATTCTAATAAAAAAGATGTTGTAGGCGATATGGGTTTTGGAGCTTTGTTATATTTAAACATAGAGGAGTTTCCAAGAGATATAATACGAACTCTGTCGTAACTTTGCTCCTAAAAGTCGGGTTTTGATGATAGGTAATCAAAGTTATCAACTATTTCCTGCTGATYTTCATGATGTTTTGGTKTACCATATGGGGACTTGGCGATTCCAATTTCGGGTTATGGACAAGATAAAGAGTTGAAAGAAAACTGGAAGAATACTTTTGGAGATGGTCAAGAGGTTCAGCTTACTGAGGTTGCTAGTTGTTTGGGAGCATTTTATAGGAAATCCGGTGATGATATTTTTAAGAAATTATTCTTGATGTATGTTATGGGTACATTGCMTACACCTACTTTACATCGGAGAGTTGGTTAGGGTTTTGGAAGATGTTCAYAATTATGCAAAGTATGATTGGTGTACATATGTGTTGGATTATCTAGGGACGAAGTTGGAAGATTATTCTGAATATAACAAGTATATCCCTGGTTGTACTTTGCTACATCAAATTTGACATTGGACCACTCAAAAAAGGAAGGACCGAATTAAAGAGGAAGGCAGTGAGTATGGTGCTGGTCTTTTGGATAAATCTTATCCTATTACTGCTAAGAAGGATCATAATGTTGTTGAGAATGAAGTTTTGAATATTGAAGGTCCAGGTGATGTTGAAGTGGAAGGTGAAAGTCATGGTGCAAATAGATTTGAAGATGATGCTACTGTCAGTGTTGGGCAAGCTAAGATGGAATTGAAAGCTGAAGATGCTCAAATGGAAGGGAAAGCTGAAGGAGTTATTAATCACAGTGTTAAACATCARGTATCAGAATTAAATGTTCCACCTTTTGTTGCTGTTGGTACTGTGCATCGTWCAGTGACATTTGCGTTGACAGATGATGATTTAATGACCGATAAAGAAATTTCTAAAAGTGACAAGGATTTAAGTGTTTCTTTTTCTAATGTTTATTTATTGTTAACATTTTTATTATATATGATTTTTCTTCTCTTTACTTTTTTAGTTACCTTTTTTCATTTGTTGTCTTTTTTTCTTAATTTAGAGTTATTTTTTCAATTTTGTTGAAATTTTCTTTCTTTTTCAGTGTTATTCTAATGTTTATTTATTGTTAATATTTTGATTTATATGTTTTTGTCTGTCTTTCTCTTTGTTAGTTACCTTTTTTCATTCCAGTTTACTTTTTCCTGATTTAGAGTTACTTTTTCAATTTTGTTTAAATTTTCTTCCTTTTGCTTTGCCTTTTAATTTCTAATGTTTATTATTGTTAATATCTTTGGTTTATATGTTTTTCTCTATCTTTTACTTTGTTAGTTACCTTTTTTCATTTTTATTTACTTTTTTCTTGATTTAGAGTTACTTTTTCAATTTTGTTGAACTTTCTTTTTTTTCGTTGCTGTTTTTTTTTTTACTTTTACCCTTTTTGTAAGCTATAGTTATTTAAAAAAAATTCTAATGTTATGTTTCTCTTTTACTTTATTTTGTATTTGTACTACTTTTTGTAGTCTTATGCTTGTTTGTAGTTACCTTTTATGATTTTGATAATTTTTTATTTGCAGGATGTTGATAAAGAATATATGTACTTGAAGAGGAATATGAAGTCGTTTTCACTTCTATTGGAGAAGAATGTTGATACTATGAAAGCATCATCATGTAGTTTTGCAAAGAAGCAAGATGAGAAAAGTAACTATGTAAAGTCACCTTTATTACGCAATTCATCTTCTTTCCATTAATCCTTTTTCTAAAGTGAAATTGATCAGCGGACAAAGATAGTGTCGAAAATTAATGAAGAAATTCCTTATTTTGCTCTCTTTCGTTTGAATGATCCAAATTTTCATACTCCTTCTGATTCTTCATTTTGAACATATGTTTAAGGATATTTCATCACAGATGCTGCATTTTGTGGATTGGTAAATGATAATTTTGAGAATGTCGAAGTAGAAATGAATGATATTTGCATTAATCTTGATGATGGAAAGAATATGGAAGTTGATGTGACTAATATATGTAGTCAAGATGATGTTTTGAAGCAGTCAGATTCCTGTATATTGGGAAGCCAGATGATGATAAATCGGAGAATCCTTCTCACGTTGATCAATTTACTGAACCTCAAGGTGGAAATGATGACGTACATGTTGATGTTTCTCACCAATGTGTTGCTGTTGGGTCTTGCGGCTCTGTCAGCTTCTGATTACTTTGCTGCAATCAATCATTAGAATTAAATGTTGATTGTTCAACAAATCAACTTATCAGGGATCTTCTGATGTATTTCTTGAGTCTGATTCTCTTTCCTACTTCCAAAAGAATTGAAATGTAATGTTGGAGTACATGAAGAAGAAATACAGGAGGGATTCTCCTAGTGATGGTGGACACAAGAGTATTGATGACTCAACGATGATGAAAGTCATTGTACTTAAAATTGGATCTAATTTTAAGGAGAAATATGACTCGTAAACTATCATGCAAAGTTTCTTCTGGTAATGGTATGGTTGTGGACGAGAGATACAAGGCACTTTTAAAGACTGCTGTTGATTTGGAAGTGCACAGAGAACGTGATGCTCCGGAATATTTTTTGAGTCTTTTATTATCTGTGATGTTAATTGTGGTGCACATTATGGTAATGATGCTAGATTAGTATCAAAATTCCTGAGGAACAATCGTTTAAACATGAAAATGAGATCATATCGGCTGTAAGTTGTTGATTATTGTTTTGTGAATGAAGAAGATTATTCTGAGACATGAGTATTTTATTATTTTATGCTAATATAATTATGCTTTTTATCGTTATATGATCTTGCTCTTTTTTGTTTTTTTTGTTTTTGTTTTTGTTTTTTTTTATTTTTGGTCTAAAATTTGGTAGTTACCATTTTATAAATTGTGTTTACTTTTTGTAAATATCTATCCATTTTGTTTTTTTTTAATATTTTTAAGTGTTAATTTTGTCTTTTTATTACTTTTTGGAATTGTTATTTTTATTCTGTTTTAGTTAATTTTTTTGTAAAGAGTTAGTTATATTAGCTTATGTGTTATTTTATATGAAACACTTATGTTTTTATCTTTTTTTGAATTACTTTTTTTAAAAGTAAGTGTTTTATTATGTAATACTTAAAATTTAAATTAGTATATCTAAATTGTAGTTACTTTTTGAATTTAATTACTTATTCGTTTATAATTATATTTACATATATATATTATTCAGCCAAAAACTTAATTGTTTTTTTGATAATTTTTAGTTTTTCTTTTTTTCTTCTAGATTTTAGTTCTTGAATAGTTACTTATTTATTTTTGTTGTGACAGAGAACGTTTGGCAGAATTTGGTAATATGTACACTATTACTCGAGAAAAGGTATTATCATTGCAACAAGGGCAATTGATCTGATAACATCAATTGTGATTTTCTGTTTTATGATATTGTTGAATATGCACGAGAATGATAATCGAGATGTGAATATATTCAATCGTTATTTCTTTGGCACCAATTTCATGGTAAATATATTTTGTAATTTATTTGTTGGTTGATTTTTTATTTGGTTTTTTTGAACTATTATTCTCTAATAATGTTATCGTTTAATTATTGTAGCACCCTTTGTTCAAAGTAATATCAAAAGAAGATGAATGTGAAAATGTCAATGGGGTGTATTATGCATTAGAGTTATGGATTGAACAACAGAATATTAAGTTGAAAATTAGTGCTTGTCTTATGATAATAATTGTAATTAAGTTTTTCTGCTTTTTTTCTTTGTTTATATTTTTTAAATATATATAACTTGTTTTTTTGTTTTTTTTTTGTCAGATTTTTCTTCCTATCATCTATGATAAACATTTCTCTTGTACAGTGGTCAACTTTAATACAAATAAAATTGACTACTTGGACAATAGAACTTATAGTATGATTGTCGAAGGAAGGAAGAAGCCTGCTACAGTTTGTTTTACAGACGAGTCTACTGAATTTTATGGTTTGGTCAAACAAATGGTAATTGTTTTGCTTACTGTTTTATGATATTTGTATTTTGTGATGTTTTTTCTTTTTAAGTCTCATTTTTGTTAATGTAATTGATTATCTTTTTTGTTTTTTGTAGGTCAAATATTTTTCAAGGTTTATGGGGAGCATCGGACATGATCGCAGGTTTTAGGATGTTAATGTTGAAAGTTTTCCACTTGAGAAGGTGCCTTTTGAATGGGCATCAAGTGTTTTCAATGTTGATTGTGGTATATTCATGATTTACCGTTGTTGTGCATTTTGGGGGGAATTATTTGATGCTCCTGGTTTACACAAAGTAATTATTTTGTTTCTGTTTGTTATTAACATTTTTATTGTTAATCATTTGAAATATAAAATTAGTTTTCCTTACCTGTTTTTTGGTAATCTTTTGGTAAACCTTTTGTCTTATATGTTTTTGTAATGTTATCTTCTTTTTTTTTTAATGTTAATTAGGCTCTTGATCGCGTCCTGTTTTTTGTGCTAAAGTTTGTGCAAACTTGGTTCTATCTATTCAGAATTCGATGAGAATTGAAGTTTTGAAAAAGGTGGATGATTTTAATGAAAGGAYAATTGCAGCTCTTGCTTCTATATTAGAGCATGAAAGGGAGGAAGAAGKAGAAAAGAAACGTGCCAAGTTAGAGATTAAAACTGTCATAGAAGTTCAGGAAGTTGTTGATTCTGCTATTGAAGAACCCGTGGAAAAGAAAAACTAGCTGATTGAAGAGTGAAAAAAATAATTGATTTTAGATTGAATATTTTAGCATATGTAGTTGGATGAACGAGTTCTTGTAATGATTTCTTTTTTAAAAATATTTAGGATATGTATTTTTTATGAACAAGTTGTTGAATGTATTACAGAGTATTTCAATTGTTTTTATATTGTATGTTTTTTTTTCTAGTTACTTTTTGTTAAGATGTACTTACTTTTATTTTATTTCTATTTACTTTTTGTGATAATTTTTCACTTATTTGTAGTTAAATTTCAACTATATTTTATGTTTTCTTAATTTTTTGCAGGATTTTTTACAGATTGTTATTAAAAGTTCAAGACTATGGCTATTGATAAAAGGTTAGACGTTATTTTATTATTTATTTTTTATGAGATGCTTATTTAGTTGTAGTTTCTTTTTCTATTTACTAATTAGCTTTTAGTAATTACTTATGGCTTTTTGTGGTTACTTTCATATTATTATGTTGACTTTCTTTATTCTTTTGTTGACTTTATGTTTTTGTTAAATTTTTGCAGGGTTTTTAAAATTGTACTAGAAGTTCAAGTTATGGTTGTGTTCAAAAATGATAAGGTTAGAAGTATTTTTAATTATTTTTATTATTATGAGATACTTTTGTATTTGTATTTACTAATTAGTTTTTTTGTAATTATTTTTTACTTTTTCTTACTTTTTTAGGTTTTTTTATTTACCTTTTCATATGCATATACTTTTTAGTGTATTTTTAGTTACCTTTTTTTAATATAACTTTTTATAAGTAGTTACTTTGTGTTTACTTGTAATCATTTCTATTTATTAATCAAACTATTGTTAAGAAATAAACTTACCTTTCGAGAAGAAGATCTTAGATATAGAAATATATATTTGTAAGCAATAACAAAGAAGTCTAGCAAGTGTAACAAGACATTAAATTGTTCTTCAACATGTAATAAGGTAATTCTTTATAATTTATTCTAGAAATTATATTAGAGTAGCTTAATGATTGGTGTAAATGAACCATATTCAACACCATCGCTTTGAGCTTTCATTGCTTTAGTCTTCTTCTGTTTAGGCTACTTTCCTTTGTCGAAAAATCCTTGGTTCTTTTGTTTCTTCTTTAGTATTTGCTCTTTCTGGATCTTCATCAACAACTGGTATCTGGATCATTAATGATGTTCTTGGCTTTGTTTTGCATTGTTTGCTTGTTCTTGTTCAGCTTGTTCTTAGCTATGATGTATTCCACTTGTATTGCATTTTCTTGTATTTTTGCTCAATGACGGGTTCTTGTTTTCTCTGATATTATTGGCCTATAGTATGAAATTGTAACCTTTGCTGGCCATTAATGTTCTCAAGGAGTATACTGTTGTTCTATCTTATGCTCTTTCCTCCATTGCTTTTTCTTTTGTTCCAAAGTTCTTGTTTTGCTAATGTGGTCTACCTTGTTTTGATATACAACTGGTATTTTGGTCACTGAATGCTGTAATAGAAGTCTCAGAAAATGATATCATAACCATCCTACTTCTTCAAAGTTTTTGCATGTGTAGTCCAATATCATTTTTTAAGGTTTGTAGCTGACGTGTTTTTACCTGTCTTCTAGCCAAACCAGACACATATGTTGTGCCAAATGGGTCTATCAATACAATCAATGCAAGCCAACTCATGTGAGTACTCTGCTTCAAATTCTCTGAATATTGTTTGTGTGTAATTTGCATAGCATGTATGATTAATGGGCCATTGAGAATTCTAATTCTGTGTTGTGAGTTGAGACACCTAAAGTCTCATCTATTTCATTTTTCCCTCTATCTTCTAATTGTCTCATCAAATATTTGAGAAGAAGTTAACTTGTAGATTTTCTAGCCTTAAATCCAATTGCATTGTTGTACTTTCACTTTTTGAGATGATAATGCCCACAGAGAAGACTCTTTGCTCAAAGTTGTACACCATTTATTCTTGATATTGTATAATTTTTTAAACCACTTTCTATTTTCAAGCTTTGAACTGTTTTATCATGTTGTGTCATTAAATTTCGAATTCTTCTCTTGTTATGGCAACTTCTAGGCATGTGTTGAATTGTTCTTGAATTCAAAGTCTCTTTTTGATGCTCTGAATCTTGACACTGGATTTTTATTATATGCCATATACATAATCTATGCTTGTTTTATAAAAATCTATAAATGATATAGTTTATTCATATACAAACTAAAAGATAATTAGCATTTAATAGGAGTGAAAGTGTGTGATTAAATTTGATCTGAATAGATGAATTTCATTAAGAAATAGTAAGATTATGTGATTTATTTAAACACTAAATTCTTTTTATAAAAAGTAACCTAAAAGTAATTAATAGTAACTACTATTAGATATATAGTAATTGCCTTTAGAAAAGTAACTAAGATAAGGTCAATTAAGAATAGTAATGATCATTTGAAGACTAGAATTCTTTTTAGGGAAATTGAAAATAATAATCTTTACTTTTAGACGTCCGCTCGTAATAACCCTACTCAAGATAATCTCAGAAAAATTCCAAATTATAACCTCATCTTCTCAAAAACAAGCTTTTTTACCTTTGACCTGTTAAACAAGTTAATTTTATTTATTTTTCTTTTATCATCCCGAACACCCTAACCTTCTTTCTCTTCCACTATCCATTATCAACCGCCACCCGATAGTCAACCACTTCCCAATCAACCACCACCTCTATAACATTTCTTCCCTTCTTTCTTCAACAATCACACTTTGATTCAATTTTCTCAATCTAGCACCACAAATACAAACTCCATCCACTGAAATTTGAACCCAACCAACCAAAATCAAACCTAACCTCTGCCAATAACTACACCCACTCAAACATTGCCAACTCAGCCGAAGAGCGATTTGTGGGTTTGAAGAAACGAAGAGGAGAATTGATAGCGTTTGAAAGGATGTTGCTGGGGTTTCAAAGGGTGTTGTGGTTTCTAACGTGGGTGGGGTTTTGAATGCATCGGTGGTTAGGTGTTGATTTGCGTCGAAGGGGTTAGAYTTTCGAAGGTTGGTGGGGTCTCGAAGGGGTTAGAGTTTCGAAGGTTGGTAAGGTTTCGAAGAGGGTGGGATTTGCGATGGTGGGTTGCTCGCGATGGTGAGCATTTCGCGGTGGTGGGGATTGGGTGCAATGGTGAGTAGTTCGCGMTGGTGGGGACTGGGTGCTGGTTGTGGTTGCTGGTGGTCACCYGTGGTTGTGGACTTGAAATAGCTGGTGATCGACGGTGGCTGTGGACTTGTGGCTYGGGTTATTGGTGGGAAGGAGAGAAAASGTGAGAGGGTTAAATTGTATTATTAGAGATTAATTTTAGCTAATTAAACTAGTCAAATATAATTAAGCTAGTCAAATAGGAAAGGGAAAACTTGAAATAGCAGATCACTGAATTGATAAGGTTCGCTAGATGAAGATTAGGTATCAATTTGGGATTATACTGAGATTATCTTGAATAGGGATTATTATGAGCGGACGACTAAAAGTGGAGATTACTATTTTCAATTTTTCCTTCTTTTTATAAAAAGTAAGTTTAAAATTAATAAATAGTAATTCATATGATGTAAATAGTAATTGCATTTACATGTTTATAAATTCTAACTTAGGAGAGGTCAATTAAGAAATAGTAATGATTTATTTGAACACCACAATAATAAAAAGTAACCTAAAAATTAATAAATAGTAAGTCATATTATACAAATAGTAATTGCATTGAGAAAAGTAACAGACCTTGCTTATGGCATTTGACATTGCTAAATCTTGATCAGTAAATAGTGTCTTTGGCTCTTTTCCTGCCATTGACTTTTTGAAAGTGTTCAAAACCCARTGAAATGCTTTTTCTATCTCATCTGCTATGAATGCACAACCAAACATTACTGTTTGACAGTGGTTGTTAATTCCAACTATAGGAGCACAAATCAAGTTGTATTTGTTAGTTCTGAATGTTGTATCAAATATTAAAACATCACCATATAGATTGTAATCATCCAACATTTCAGAATCTCGCCAAAAAATTGTTGTTAACTTATTTGCTTTGTCTTCTCCTCCTATTTTGAATCGGAAGAAGTATTCTAGTTCATCAATTTGCCTTTAGTACATGTTGTCTATTACATTATGAGCATCCCTCCTTCAATTTTCTTTCATTTCTTCCTTGACATGTAATTGTAATGGTCTATTATTGAGTGACAACCTGAATCACTTCTCCTGCTTCCTTAGCATCAAATGTAAGCTTGTGTTAATTTGAGTCCAGCTGAAAGCATTAATCTATTGCTTCAGCCTTTTCTTTTGTAACTTTTTATTAAATCTATGCATATGTTCGTGTTATTCTTCCATTGATAATTGATGATTGTGTGCGAGGAGTGGACATCGACTTCCCATGTTCCATCTTCATTTATTTTAGCTCTCTGTAAGCTTTGCATCTGGTCCTTGTGACTCTCACTTTTCTTTCTTCGTTTTTTCTTTTGTGATAATTGTTCTTTTAGTGTTGATTCAGTTGTCGGAATTTGTACTTTGATGTTAACTATAAGAGAGTGTTTTTTTGTTGAGCAACGAAACCCTTGTTTGTTGCATAAGATACTCTTGCTTTCCGTTTTTTGTTTTTTCCTTGTGTGTGTATTGTTGATGATTTTCGAACACCAAATCCCATTGCTTTTGAATGCAAAACATAAGTGTACGGGCCTGGGGCATCACCTGGCCGAAGTGGGTCCGGTCCCTCTGCCCAGGGGTACGATTTGGGCGATGACTTTATTTTTGTAGAATTGAATTCTTGCTTTTGCATAGTGGTGAGTATGCCTAGAGTTGTGTGAATTATAAAGAACGAGTGAGAAGAAGCAACCACATTTCTTTCGGGAAGCGGCGAAACTGGTTTAAGCCTTGCCTATTGTAGGCGTATGCTCATCGGGTCTACGTCCTACACCCGATTTTGAATTGTAGGCTTGAGCCACAGATCCCGCATGTGAGTGCATTGGGGGGTGTTGTCGATAGAAGGGATCGCCACCATGCCTATACAGGTTAATCACGGACGCCCGAAACATTATTGGTACAAACAATGGCCCCACTTTTTGTTCTGGTAACCAGAGCATGGGTTCGGGGACATGGTACAAAAAAATCTTTTACCCAATCGCCCGCATGTAGCGGCCTCTACTCGGTCTCATTGTAGTTCCATAAATCATAATCATTGAATTCAAAGATCCATTGATTTGACCTTAAAAAGCGCGCTAAACTACTATTATTTTAGAGTTGATTTCTATTATGCGTGCATCGCTAGTATCCTAACGATTGTGACACTTCAATTATTCAATTATATGGTGCCTAAAATCCGTTCATCCATAATTGATTTGAATTTAATGTAATTCAAGCAAATTTCGGTCTTGATTAAGCAATCGAAAGAGCATAGGCGCAAAGATCAAGAATAATATATATATATAAATCAAAACACAAATATATACAAACCACTCACTTGTATTCCTGTCAATACAAAGGAAAACAAAGATTAGCGCATTAAAATTTGCATAGCTTCCATTGAATCGCTTATCACAACAAAAGAAATCGTTAGCATTGACAATTACAATTGAAACGATTGGCGATAAGTCGAAAATGATTGAAAAACGAACAAATTTACATGATTGAAACCAAAAGCAAAACGAAATTTAATGTATTATATTAATCAAAATTAATAACAAGAGAAGAGAGAGAGAGTTTGATTGAATAGCTTAGAATTTGTACCTAAATCCGCGCGACTCGAAGCTGTGACGAATTTGAGGGACTTTTGATTTTGAGAGTGGTTAGTGTTTGTGGATTGAATTTGAATGAGAGAGAGACTTTTGAGAGCTTTGAATTTCACTTCGAATACTGATTTCATTGATGATCTGATTTGTGTTGATGTTCGAATAAGCATCGAGAGCATGTATTGATGTGGTTGCGTGGATAAATTTATCAACAAATTATCGGCAAACACTAGTAATGTTCTAATTATTTTATTATGAAAGATTTAATTGATAATAATAAAAACTGTTGGATTAAAAACTTGATAGCCTCAACTACAAGGGGTTCACTCGGCTATCACCTTAATGAGAAGTGGACGCACATAATAGCAACGCTACATGTTTACCAAACAACAAACTTAATTTTATTAACTGATTCATCCCATATTATAGTTCAAACAAATCTGAAAATAAACTACCTAGGATAAGTTATTAATTCATATCTAAGTAACAACTAAATATTCTATGAAATAACTAATTATATCTAAAAACTAAAATATTTATATCTAACATAAGATAATATCCTAATAACCTAACAAACTCCTAATTCTATCAATCACGCGCGTAGCTTTCGGACTGACGTATCTCAATTCGCGATTAATAGACGACACAACAAATAAAATAATACTAAATAAATTATACTGATGCTATTGAATACGCATCATGTATTTATAGGCGTATGGGAAGGATAAGATAGCTTAGCAAAGACTAGTTCTATCTATTTCGTTAGATATCTTAAGGAATTTTTGCATCTATATCTTTTGGATCTAATCTGTTATCCAAAATTATCCTTTATCTGATTATGGCTTCCTTGGAGATTAAGATTACCTTCTAGAATATTCCAGATTATTCCCGGCTTTCTAGATTTCTAAATTTATTTATTTTTGAAAATCATTTTATAAAACTTGTAAAAATCATAGAAAAATCAGAAAAATATTTAAAAATACAAGCGAACTCAGAAAAATGAGAAGACAAAATGAAAAGTGGAAATTAGATAAATAACCTATAGAAATATTTAGAAATCCAAAAATAAAGAAAAAAAGCCTAAAAAAGTAGAAATATAAATAAATAAAAATAAATATTTTTCGGCTATTATTGGGCGCTCGGTGAATGATTTCGAACTCAATTTTAATTCAACACATGAAAATTGTTTTTGGATTTATGGATTTCGCCACAGTTTCGGAAATAAATCTATTTCGAAACGTCGTACTTTTCCTCACCAGCTATTCAATTTGGGGAAACACGTTTGGGTGTCTACACCTATAATTGCATAAAGCAAGGCGTGACTCCATGTTCTGGTCGTGCACCAAAAGTTAATGGATTAAGGGAAAGGGTAAGGGCGAAGTAAGTGCACAACGCCTCCCTGCATCTAGCGGCCTTTACTCGGTRATTGCGAGTTCATTCTCCAAAAGAAAACAACAAACATATTTTTGTGTTAACCCTAAGCATGCAAATTACTAGGCGGGTTGTTTAACAYAAATAAATGCAAATATTGTTTAGTTTGTTGTGACATGTATTGTTAATTTCATATTCCAATTACTTAATGTCGGCTGTCCATTGTTTGTCTTYTTAGGCGTGATAACATGAAATTTGTCGGGCTTGTATAAGGCGTTATTGGTGATGAACAASCATGCAAGCACTCGTACGAGAATTYAAAGTTTGCCTAAGGTTACTTTTAATTTGATTGCCAAATAGTTGTTAGTCWATTTACATGCAAAATTACATAMAAAGTCGAATTTCTAATTCAAGCATACATAATGATGTTACAATTGAGACGTTGACCTCAAACTTACTTTGCAACACGTTGTCGTAGACCAAAGACGGAGCTTTGGACCCTTGGGAACCCTTGTAGAACCTTAGAACCCTTAATCGAACCTTAGATCTAATGTGTTTTTGTGGTTTGAATGTGTTTGTGTAAGAGAGAGAAAGAGAGGCAGAGAGAGTAAGACGAGTGTAAATGTCGTCCAAAGTTGTTAAATGAGCTCTCGGGGGTCATTTATAGGCATGAATAAAAAAGGAAAGGAATTTTGGACGCAATTATACCCAGCCTCATTTCCCTTTTTTTTATTCGACTTGCCTTTTTTGTGATTATTTGTCGATTTAACTTAGAAAAAAATTTGTTTGCACATTTGAATGTTGAAAGCCGTGAAAAGAAAGCTAGGGGACCAACCTAGATGTCCTTAGGGAGCAAGACACGGGCCCGGAACGTTTCGGAAGCTTCCGGAATGTTTCGTTTCGCTCGGTTGCGCATTTTGCCTAAGAAATTTATAAATATTTAACCATAGATAGAAAAATATGGAAAAAAA
>SNQN01000864.1:66273-81782 GCA_008642245.1 Bassia scoparia | reverse complement strand
CTTGAAGAGACATGGTAATTATTAAATTATGGTCACTGGATTAGGGGTGAACATGCTAAAGAATAGAATATTGGACTCAGAGCAACAAACTCACGGAGTTCATAAAACAAATTGCGTAAATATCTTTTATATTCTTCCCGTATATTACCTAATGAATTCACTTATATATTTTGTAGCCACTTTTATTCTTTTTTACTTAGAACGACATAGGTAATTGATATAAGTATAGGTAGATAGCATAGAGCCAGTTGATTAGAATCAAGAACGTCCCATATCTGCGACAGTGCAATTAGTGTAGTTATGCGTTAGAGGCAATAGGGGTTTTGACTATATCACTTGTATGGACTCTAATAGTGTCTTGCAGATTCCTGACCCGGGTTTTCCAGGATAAGATGTGATGAACATGGATGGTAATCACTCAGTGACCTCTTGCCTTGTCGCTTGTTAAGAAAGAGACAGCAAACCTTGAGAGTCTTGAGTGCTCTGACTACTGTGGCTGTTTTTACTCACGAACCCGATTGAATCAGAGTTTTAGGACTAGGTACACTGCGAACTTATGTATTGCTGTGACTTATTGCATTGTAATGATTGTTAAGTTGGAAATGATGGGTTTTCCTATATGTTTTCATATTTTCGATCTTGTATTGTTCGCGATTATCCTATCACCTGCAGTCTACTGACTATGTACATGAGTTAGATACTGTTTTGCATGTGTTCACTGACTGGCGGTAAGCGTAATTATCAAGGGAACGAATTTAATTATCACTTTGTTTATTTGGAGTACACTCTTATATTTACGTTATTACATGAACTCTAGGGTGGAGTTCTTTATAATTTACACATTAGGCGAGAATTTAATGCCTTATTGATATGGCATTTACATACATTAGCCAACAAAGGAGATAAACCACTCCACAACTTTTATGCAGATATTAACACAGACCAGCAAACAAAGGATATTCTGGTTTCTTGTGTGAAGGTTGGGCTGAGTAATTGACATTGTTTCGGCTGAAAGTGAAAATATTTCACTCTAGATATGAAATGGCGCAAAGAAGGATCTATAATTCACCAAGTGCTAAGGAGCATAGGATAATGATTGGGCACATAATCAATTCTCATGGGAATTCAAACTTTCCATGATCGATCCAAACACATCATTAAACAAAAATAAAATTTGCAAGGATTTGCAATTCCCTACGCTCAACCATAACGACAGATTGGCAAAGGTGAGTGGAGTGAGGTATATGAAAACACAACATAAATTCGATGTAAATTTATATTGTTAGGGCAGGTAATCCCTGGCTTTTGACATAAATAGGGATGATACCTGGGTGTGGGCACACGGATGGTTGATCATAAACGGAGTTTTGGATGTCTGCCTGGGACCAAACAATTCCTGAAACAATCACATGTTGGGGGAGTATGACCATTATTCTTGAACTCGGGGAAATTATGTGGGGCAAAATTGGATCTATGCGATCGCATAAATAAGTTAGACTAATTGAAAAGTAACATACAACTCATTTTGAAACTGTTCGAAGCATATCGACCATCACCAAATACCTTCTAAGTGGGTGTGCATTTTTGGTTTATGGAACCTAAGAATTTAAGAAATGGGACGACTGGCCTAAAACTATTATCTATAATTACAATTACATCAACATAACGGATCAACTGCCAGTTGGGTATGGGCAGTTTTTTTTAGATTTTTCCACACCTCTAGAGATCAACTAAGCCACACATAATTTACAGCGTCCAGTAGACACTATATTAGAATTTCGAAAAACAACTATATTCTATAAGGATACCCAGGAATGGAAAGGAAGAAATAACCACACAGTCAATGTGTAGCATTTTCAAAGGTCATTCTTATTGAATGCAACGATTCAATCCTCTTCCTCCTATTCTGCGGTATATCTATGCCTCACTTATACACTACGAATCTCCTCCTCCATTAATTCGGCCGTTAAACTTGATGAGTGACTGTCAGGCGCATTTCGAAGCTCTATCTGTGGTCACGCTAATGGCCTATTTAAAATACGGTAGGTTTGTTGGTCTTTGCCTTTAATGTCTGCTCTTACTTTCTCTTTACAAATCCTTGTCTTAATGGTTATAGGTACAATCAACTATCCATTCGAGAAGGAGTACACTTTGGAACATCAAATCTCATATTTTTCGGAGGAGTACCTATTGGGACCCAGTTACTAAAAACATAATAGGAGGTTTCAATTAGAAAGTGGCTATAGGGTAAAAGGTAACTGATATATATCAACATACTCTTAAGCAACTCAGCGCAATTTATGGTTCTTGCTAATTGAATTGATCTAAATCACAGTTCTTCTTCAATCATCAAGCCAATGGCCCTGGTTAGTGGGTGCAGCTTCTTGTCTTAATAAAAGTGGACTAAGAGGGTGTTGTAGGCTTGAAACTAACATATTAGTAGAGTAATCAAAATGTACGATCATAGGTCATTCCCTAACTGAGCATATGATGATACTGAAACATTATTTACATTACATCCACGAACTACGAATGCATGAGAGGGATAGATGCTACAGATTGAAGAGTGATGAGGTTAAATGCATCTGCAATTATAATAGTGCAACTATTCTTCCTTAATCCACTCAGATCAGTGTAAATCAAGTTTCATCTTATTTTTATCATTTGTTTTATAATTATGTTAATATCAATGTTCACATAATAGAAAAGATAGTCACAAAAAAAGAATAGAGTAATTGGCTAGTTATCATATAAGACAAAAATACTTACTTTCGTAATAGAAAGAAAACTGTTAAATAAAAATAACTCATAAAAATAAGTAATTGTTTTATAACAAAAAATAAATAAAAAACAATAAGTAACAATTTAGTATAAAGTAAAACAGTAAAAAAAAAAAAAAAAGAAAATATTAAGAAAAAGCAAGTCACCAAAAAAAGAATAAGTAAATATATATTTACAAAAAGTAACTCACACAAAGAATATAAGTAATTCCTTGATATAAAGTAAGACAAAATAAACATAATAAACCGATAAATGAAAATGTAAGTCACAAAAAAAAAAGTATTATTTATAAAAAGTAAGTAAAAAAACAATAAGTAACAGTTTAGTATAAAGTAAAACAGTAAAGAATAATAAGAAAATATTAAGACAAAAGTAAGTCACTAAAAAGAATAAGTAATATTACAAAAAGTAACTCAAAAAAGAAATAAGTAATTCCTTGATATAAAGTAAGACAAAATAAATATAATAAGAAACAATAAATGAAAAGTAAGTCACATAAAAAGAATAAGTAATTGTTTATAAAAAGTAAGTAAAAAAAACATAAGTAAGATTTAGTATAAAGTAAAACAGTAAAATTATAAGAAGAATATTAAGAAAAAAGTAAGTCACAAAAAAAGAATAAGTAAATATTACAAAAAGTAACTCACAAAAAGAAACTAAGTAATTCCTTGATATAAAGTAAGAGAAAATAAACATAATAAGAAACGACTAAAATGAAAAGGCAAGGTTATGTTCAGTTCAACTTATTTAAGTACTCTAGAGCTTATTAAAAATAAATTAGATCATAAAAGTAGAGATCAGATCAGATCAGAAATTTTCAAAACAGATTAGTTCGGATAAATTCAGATTAGAGATCAGTTCAAGAAAAATAAGATCAGATCTTATCTTATGTATTATATTTTTTTAAAATAAATATTATTAATTAAATATTTTTAAAAAACTATACAATAATAATTATAATTAAAACAGTTACACTTTTAGTACAATATGTTTATGTTAGTCAAACTATATAATGTACAAGTAAAACATTGTCACTTTCGCTTAATTATGAATTTTGCAATGTCAAAAGACTTTTTTTTGTCAAATTCTAATTGATTAGATCAGCAGTTGAAGAAATTTGGATCAACTTGAACTTTAAATAAATTTCCATTAATATTTTATCGTAAATCAAATAATTTTGATAATTTGATTTCGAACGTAATATTAAATGGTAATATATAAGAATCATATTACTTTTGGAGGGAATATTTTGTTGGCTCATAAAATTATTGGAGGGAAATTAAATTAAGCATTGAATCATATTAGGCAGTGGAAAATATTCTATAACATGTCGTGAATGGATTTAGAATATCAACTGACTATCATGGTGGCTGCAATTACTTTACATAATTTCATTACATTGCATCAGCCCGGTAAATCAGTCTCAGAAGGATTAAATGTCAACCCAGTATAGATTGTGATATGTTTTGATGAAAAACGTAAGGAAGAAATGGAAATAATAATAAAAAATAGCGCAAGAAATTTGGCAATCATTGAACAACAAAATGACTTATAAAGTTGTAAGGAACGACTACAAAGTTATTATTATAGAAACAGTGATGCAACATGCATTAGTAATGAAAATAAGTAATGTGACAAACAATTCAATTCAAGTTCAGGTCGGAAAAAATTCAGATCGGATCAAAACATTTCAAATCAGATCAGAAAATTTCATATTAGATAAGAAAAGTTCAGATCCGATCGGAAAAATCAGACGAACTGACACAACCTAAGTCACAAAAACAGAATAAGTAACTGTTTGTAAAAGTAAATCATATTAGCCAAAAAGAAAGTCATATTATTTATTTCCAAGTTACTTTTAACACAAAAGACTTGATTAAAAAAAGTATATTATATTGCTCAAAAAGTAACTAATATAATTTAAAATAAAACAAAAATCATATACTTTTATAAAAACTGGTTACAAGAACATACTTACTTTTTTTATGAAAATTATTTACTTTTTAAACTGGTTACTATGGCCAAATGCTATTTACCTTCACAGGAATGAAGATGACATATTAAAAGAATCAACAGATGTTCAACATCAAGAAAGCATTCAAAAGAAAATCAAAATCATAATCATCATTCAGAAGAACAATTAGAAGACTACAGAGGAAGCCTGGTTGATTTCACACCAAATACCTGGGAGGAAATCTATGATACTTATTGTAGATACCTACATTTGTCCCTAGCCCGAGAAGGTTGATGATAGACATCCCTTGCAACACACAAGCCAAATCGAGAGAGCTACTACCCTAACAGGCCTAAAAAGGCAAGTTCTCTTAACCGAGCACCTTTTCAAGCACTTAACACCCTTAAAAACGATTTTTAATTTTCAAATAATTGTAACTTATTTTAAAACATTTTTCTAGAATTTTTCTAAGGCTTTTTTGCAATTTTTCAGAGTTTCCCCAATTTAAATATTTTTGCAATAAATAATTTAAATTATCAAAACAGCTCCAAAAATAAAGAATTAGTTTTAAAAAATAGTAAATTTTACAAGTAACTCTCACATTTTTTTCCATATTTTCTATCTATGTTAAATATTTATAAATTTCTTAGGCAAAATGCGCAACCGAGCGAAACGAAACATTCCGGAAGCTTCCGAAACGTTCCGGGCCCGTGTCTTGCTCCCTAAGGACTCTAGGTTGGTCCCCTAGCTTTCTTTTCACGGCTTTCAACATTCAAATGTGCAAACAAATTTTTTTCTAAGTTAAATCGACAAAATCAACAAAAAAAGGCAAGTCGAATAAAAAAAAAGGGAAATGAGGCTGGGTATAATTGCGTCCAAAATTCCTTTCCTTTTTTATTCATGCCTATAAATGACCCCCGAGAGCTCATTTAACAACTTTGGACGACATTTACACTCGTCTTACTCTCTCTGCCTCTCTTTCTCTCTCTTAAACAAACATTCAAACCACAAAAACACATTAGATCTAAGGTTCGATTAAGGGTTCTAAGGTTCTACAAGGGTTCCCAAGGTTCCAAAGCTCCGTCTTTGGTCTACGACAACGTGTTTGCAAAGAAGTTTGGAGGTCAACGTTCAATTGTAACATCATTATGTATGCTTGAATTAGAAATTCGACTTTATAATGTAATTTTGCATGTAAATTGACTAACAACTATTTGGCAATCAAATTAAAGTAACCTTAGGCAAACTTTTAATTCTCGTACGAGTGCTTGCATGGTTGTTCATCACCAATAACGCCTTATACAGCCCGACAAATTTCATGTTATCACGCCTAACAAGACAAACAATGGACAGCCGACATTAAGTAATTGGAAAATATGAAATTAACAATACATGTCCACAACAAACTAAACAATATTTGCATTTATTTCTGTAAACAACCCGCCTAGTAATTGCATGCTTAGGGTTAACACAAAAATTGTTTGTTGTTTTCTTTTGGAGAATGAACTCGCAGATAACCGAGTAAGCCGCTAGATGCAGGGAGGCGTGTGCACTACTTCGCCCTTACCCTTGTCCCTTAATCCATTAACTTTTGGTGCACGACCAGAACATGGAGTCATTCGCTCTTGCTTTATGCAATTATAGGTGTAGACACCCAAACGTGTTTTCCCCAAATTGAATAGCTGGTGAGGAAAAGTACGACGTTCGAAATAGATTTTATTTCCGAAAGCTGTGGCGAAATCCATAAATCCAAAACACATTTTCATGTGTTGATTAAAATTGAGTTCGAAATCATACACGAGCGCCCAATAATAGCCGAAAAATATTTATTTTTATTTATTTTTATTATTTTCTATTTTAGGCTTTTTTTTTCTTTATTTTTGGATTTCTGTAGAAATTTTTCTATAGGTTTATTTTATCTAATTTCCAACTTTTCATTTTGTTCTTCTCATTTTTCTGAGTTCGCTTGTATTTTTAAATATTTTCTGATTTTTCTATGATTTTTACAATAGTTTTTTTTATAAAATGATTTTCAAAAAAATAAATAAATTTAGAAATCTAGAAAGCTCGGGAAATAATCTGGAATATTTCTAGAAGGGTAATCTTAAATCTCCAAGGAAGCATAATCAGATAAAGGATATTTTGGATAACAGATTAGATCAAAAGATATAGATGCAAAAATTCCTTAAGATATCTAACGAAAGATAGATAGAACTAGTCTTTGCTAAGCTATCTTATCCTTCCCATACGCCTATAATACATGATGCGTATTCAATAGCATCAGTATAATTTATTTAGTATTAATTTTATTTTTGTTGTGTCGTCTATTAATCGCGAGATTTGGATACGTCAGTCCGAAGCTACGCGTGATTGATAGAATTAGGAGGTTAGGTTATTAGATAATTATCATTATGTTAGATATAAATATTTTAGTTTGTTAGGATATAAAATTAGTTATTTCATAGAAATATTTAGTGTTTACTTAGATATGATTTATAACTTATCCTAGGTAGTTTATTTTTCAAGATTTGTTTTGAATATAAATATGGGATGAATCAGTTAATAAATTAAGTTTTGTGTTTGAAGTATAACATGTAGCGTTGCTATTATGTGCGTCCACTTCTCATAAGGTTGAGGCCGAGTGAAACCCTTGTAGTTGAGGCTATCAAGGTTTTTATCCAACAGTTTTATTAGTTATTCAATAAATCTTTCATAATAAAATAATTAGAACATTACTAGTGTTTGCCGATAATTTGTTGATAAATTATCTCACGCAACCACATCAATACATGCTCGATGCTTATTTCGAACATCAACAAAAATCAGATTCGAATCAATGAAAATCAGTATTCGAAGTGAAATTCAAAGCTCTCAAAAGTCTCTCTCTCATTCAAATTCAATCCACAAACACTAACCACTCTCAAATCAAAAGTCCCTCAAATTCGTCACAGCTTTCGGAGTCGCCGCGGAATTTAGGTACAAATTCCTAAGGCTATTCAATCAAAACTCTCTCTCTTTCTCTTGTTATTAATTTTGATTAATATAATACATTGATTTCGTTTGCTTTTTGGTTTTCAATCATGTAAATTTGTTCGTTTTTCAATCATTTTTCGACTTATCGCAATCGTTTCAATTGTAATTGTCAATGCTAACAGATTTTCTTTGTTGTGATAGCGATTCAATTGGAAGCTATGCAAATTTTAATGCGATATCTTTGTTTTCCTTGTATTGACAGGAATACAAGGTGAGTGGTTGTATATATTTGTGTTTTTGATTTATATATATATATTATTCTTGATTTTGCGCCTATGGCTCTTTCGATTGCTTAATCAAGACCGAAATTTGCTTGAATTACATTAAATTCAAATCAATTATGGATGAACGGATTTTTAGGCACCTATAATTTGAATAATTTGAAGTGGTCACAATCGTTAGGATACGTTACGATGCACGCATAATAGAAATCAACTCTTAAAAATAATAGTAGTTTAGCGCGCTTTTTAAGGTCAAATCAATAGGATCTTTGAATTCAATGATTATGATTTATGGAACTACAATGAGACCGAGTAGAGGCCGCTACACTGCGGGCGGATTGGGTAATAGATTTTTTTTGTACCATGTCCCGAACCAGTTGCTCTGGTTACCAGAACAAAAAGTGGGGCCATTAGTTTTGGTACCAATAATTGTTCGGGCGTCCGTGATTACCTGTATAAGGCATGGTGGCGATCCCTTCTTATCGACAACACCCCCCAATGCACTCACATGCGGGGACTGTGGCTCAGCCTACAATTCAAAATCGGTGTAGGACGTAGACCCGATGAGGGCATACGCCTACAATAGGCAAGGCTTAAACCAGTTTTCGCCGCTTCCCGAAAGAAATGTGGGTGGCTTCTTCCTTACTCGTTTCTTATAAATAATTCACACAACTTCTAGGCATACTCACACTTGCAAAAGGCAAGAATTTCAAATTTACAAAATAAAGTCATCGCCCAAATCGTACCCCTGGGGCATGAGGGACCGGACCCACTTCGGCCAGGTGAATGCCCACGCGCTCGTACACTTATGTTTTGCATTCAAAAGCAATGGGATTGGGTGTTCGAAAATCAATCAACAATACACACACAAGGAAAAACAAAAAACGGAAAGCAGAGTATTCTTATGCACAAACAAAGGGTTTCGTTCTCAACAAAAAAACACTCTCCTTATATTAACATCAAAAGTACAAATTCGACAATCTGAATAGAACACTAAAAAGAACAATTATCACAAAAGAAAAGAACGAAAGAAAAGAAAAGTGAGAAGTCAACAAGGACCAGATGCAAAAGCCTTACATGAGAGCTAAATAAATGAAGATGGAACATGGGGATGGGTCCACATCCTCGCACACAATCATCAATTACAATGGAGAGATAACAAACAATATGCATAGATTTAATAAAAAGGTTACAAAGAAAAGGTGAAGCAATAGATTTAATGCTTTTCAGCTGGACTAACATTAACACAAGCTTACAATTTGATGGCTAAGAAGCAGGAGGAAGTGATTCAGGTTGTCACTCAATAATAGATCCATTACAATTACATGTCAAGGAGAAAATGAAAGAAATTGAAGAGGGGGATGCTCATAATGTAATAGACAACATGTACTAAAGGCAAATTGATGAACTAGAATACTTCTTCCGATTCAAATAGGAGGGAGAAGACAAAGCAAATAAGTTAACAATAAATTTTTTGGCGAGATTCTGAAATGTTGTGATGATTACAATCTATATGGTGAGTTTTTAATATTTGATACAAAAATTCAAGAAACTAAACAATACAACTTGATTTGTTGCTCCTATATTGGAATTAACAACCACTGTCAAACACGTAAATGTTTGGTTGTGCATTCATAGCAGATGAGATAGAAAAAGCATTTCAGTGGGTTTTGAACACTTTTCAAAAAGTCAATGGCAGGAAAAAGAGCCAAAGACACTATTTACTGATCAAGAATTTAGCAATGTCAAAATGCCATAAGCAAGGTCTGTTACTATTTCTCAATGCAAATTACTATTGTGTATAATATGACTTACTATTTATTAATTTTTAGGTTACTTTTTATTATTGTGGTGGTTCAATATAAATCATTACTATTTCTTGAATTGACCTCTCCTAAGTTAGAATTTAATAAACATGTAAATGCAATTACTATTTACATATCATATGAATTATATTTATTAATTTTAAACTTACTTTTTATAAAAAGAAGGAAAAATTGAAAATAGTAATCTCCATTTAGTCGTCCCGCTACATAATAATCCCTATTCAAGATAATCTCGTATAATCCAAATTGATACCTAATCTTCATCTAGCGAACCTTATCAATTCAGTGGATCTGCTATTCAAGTTTTCCCTTTTCCTATCTTGACTAGCTATTATTATTTGGACCTAGTTTTAATTAGCTAAAATTAATCTCTAATAAATACAATTTAACCCTCTCAGTTTTTCTCTCCTTCCCACCAATAACCTAGCCCAAAGTCCACAGCCACCGTCGATCACCAGCTATTTCAAGTCCACAAACCACTGGTGACCACCAGCAACCACAACCAGCACCCAGTCCCAACCACCGCGAACTACTACACCATTGCACCCAATCCCCACCCACCGCGAAATGCTCAACCATCGCGAGCAACCCACCATCGCAAATCCACCCTCTATCGAAACCTTACCAACCTTCGAGAACTTAACCCCTTCGAGACCCACCAACTTGCGAAATTCTAACCCCTTCGACGCAAATCAACACCAACCAAGCGATGCAGTTCAAACCCCACCCACGTTAAGAACACAACACCCTTTTGACCCGAGCAACATCCTTTCAAAACGCTATCAACTCTCTCACTCTGTTTCTTCAAAACCCCACAAATCGCTCTTCGCTGGCTGAGTTGCGCAATGTTTGAGGTGGGTTGTTAGTTGATTGGCAGAGGTTAGGTTTGATTTTTGGTGGTTGGGGTTTCAAATTTCCCAGTGGATGGAGTTTGATTTTGTGGTGGGCTAGATTTGAGAAAAATTGAAATCAAAAGTGTGATTGTTGTAAGAAAAGCAAGGAGAAGATGTTATAAGAGGTGGTGGTGATTGGGAAGTGGTTGACCATCGGGTGGCGGTTGATAATGGGATAGTGGGAAGGAGAAAGAAGGTTTGGGTGTTCGGGGAAGTGATAAAAAGAAAAATAAATAAAATTAACTTGTTTAACAGGTCAAAGGTAAAAAAGCTGTTTTGAGAGATGAGGTTTATAATTTGGAATTTTTCTGAGATTATCTTGAGGTAGGGATTATTACGAGCGGACCGTCTAAAAGTAAAGATTATTATTTTTCAAATTTCCCTCTAAAAAGATTCTAGTCTTCAAATGATCATTACTATTTTTAATTGCTTATCTTAGTTACTTTTTCTAAAGTGCCAATACTATATATCTAATAGTTAAGTTACTTATAATACTTTTAGGTTTACTTTTTATAAAAGAATTCTGTGTTTAAAATAAATACATAATCTTACTATTTCTTAATGAAATTCATCTATTCAGATAAAATTAATCACACACTTTTCACTCCTTATTAAGATGCTATATATCTTTTAGTTTGTTATATAATAAACTTATATATCATAGTTTTATAGATTTTTTATAAAAACAAGGCATAGATTATGTATATGGCATATAATAAAAAATCCAGTGTCAAGATTCAGGAGCATCTAAAAAAGAGACTTTTGAATTCAAGAAACATTCACACATGCCTAAGAAGTTGCATAACAGAGAAGAATTCCGAAATTTAATGACACAACAATGAAATAAAACAGTTCAAGCTTGAAAATAAGAAAGTGGTTTAAAAGATTATAACATATCCAAGAATAAATGGTGTACAACTTTTGAGCAAAGACTTCTTCTCTGTTGGCATATATATATCTCAAAAAAAGTGAAAGTAACAAACATGCCAATTGGATTTTAAGGCTAAGAAAATCTACAAGTTTAAACTTTTCTTCAAAATATTTGATGAGACAATTAGAAGATGAGGGAAAATGAAATTAGATGAAGACTTTAGGTGTCTCAACTCACAACCAGAATTAGAATTCTCAATGGCGCCATCTAATCAACATGCATGCAAATTTACACACAAACAATCATTCAGAGAATTTGAAGCAAGTACTCACATGAGCTGGCTTGCATGATTGTATTGATAGACCAATTTTGGGCCACAACATATGTGTCGAGGTTTGGCTAGAAGACAGGTAAAAAAACCACGTCAGCTACAATACCTTTAAAAAATGTAATTGACTACCACATGCAAAACTTGAAGAAGTAGGAATGGTTATGAATATCATTTTCTGAGACTTCTATTCACAGCATTCAGTACAAATACCAGGTGTATATATCAAAACAAGGTAGCCACAATTAGAAACAAGACTTTGGAACAAAAGAAAAAGCAATGGAGGAAAAGCATAAGATAGAACAACAGTTAGCTCTTTGGAGAACATCTAATGGACCGCAAAGGTTACAATTTCATACTATAGGGCCAATAATATGCAGAAACAAGAAACCATGCATTTGAGCAAAAATACAAAGAAATTGCATAAAACAAGTGGAATACATAACATAGCTAAGAAACAGGCTGAACAAGAACAAGCAAAAATGCAACAAAGCCAAGAACCTCGGTGGAAGATGTCGGCGCTAGATCGTATAAACAAGTAGCGCATAGGCCTCAAGTTATGAAGATCGTGGGTAGAAGTTGTGACGGTTTCCTCTTCCATGACGGTTACTTGGCGCCTGTTCCCCTTTTGAATTTAAACACTTTCTTTCCCTCCAAACTCTCGTGAAAATTCAAAGCTAACTTGCACCTATTGAACATCCATGTCATTCTTTCCTTTGCAAATAAACTATCTCCGACTTGTGAATATTAGCCTTGAGATCGGTAGCATTAGAGAAGACATCAAAAGCAGCTAACAAAGCTTTGATGGAGTTCACCTCCCCTTTACAACAAAGAATCAGGTCATTAGCAAAACACGTGTGTGAGCTTAGAAAGTCGACATCTAGGATGAAACTGGAAAAAGACATGTTGAATCATATGGCTAATTGTTCGGGACAGATATTCCATCACCAGCACAAAGAGGAGGGGAGAAATAGGGACAACATCTAGTTCTTGACTATCATTAATCTTCATTTATTTGTTAAATTATTATTATTATTTATAGGAAATTCTTATTTTGTTTCATTTTAATTGTAATCTACATCCTTTTGATATATAAGGTTGACCATATAAGTGTAATATATTTTTACAAGTTATTTATCATTATATTTTTTTAAATAGGAAAATTCCTATACACCTCCTCCACACCATATTAATCATTCATAAAGGGAYGCCRTTAAACTTAAATTCGRCCCAAACCTCTAAAATGTCATGAACGACCCTGAAGATGCATAAAAAGTATTAGGTGCTAAATGGTGAAAACATCAAAAAATTCAGGTCCTTAATGTTCCTACCCTTACTCGATCTATAGTTGGGTCCCATGGGGTATAAAGTGGGCCCCGCATGCCTTAATGTGGGTTCCACATACCCTTAGTGGGTCCCCAAAAGGGTAGGTCAACAAAGATACCTTTGAAATTGGAAAGCATTATGTCAYTTGGAAGTACCTTGAAATTCAGTATACTATTGTCCCACATTGAATAAAATAGTATTTTCACAGTCCCACACTGGAGAAATAAACAAGTACAACCAGACAAAYCTCTATAAAAAGGAGTTGGTAAACCTATTCCAAGTATCTAATTCCCTACTCTTCAAATGTAGTCAAGATTTGACTTGCTTATTCTTGAGTTTTGGAATCCTTCCTTTAGTTTGCAGACTTAAAAATCGGAGGGTCTTTCTCGGGTCAACCCCTCAGATCAGTAACTCTTGCTTTCTTGTAGGCTATCAAAGAGGAGGATAAGGGCCCATTTCTAGGACTCGAAAATCATAGAGAGCCATATCAGAYTGCCAACTGTCGTCCCCAYTTATAAAATTCTTTTATTTTCTTGTTAATTCAATGTAGTTCCTCATTAAAATAACAGGAACACTAACTCTGAACAATAAATGGGAATAATTAAGTTTTTCTCTATATTACAAATTTCCGAGAAGTGAGYGAATAAAACGGATTGTRTCAATGTCCCAATTATATAAATGTAGGTTTCAAATTTTCAACTGAATTTAGTTATGGGGCACTGTACTATAGTTAATTGAATGTTTGGCCCTACGAAAAAACTAAAAAAAAGGCCAGGTTGGATTATTTGGAAAATGAGATCTACCTATTTTAATTGCATGTCATAATCTTTGTATTTGTAATTTGTAAAAATATCACCCAAAAACAAATGTTTTCCACTCAATCTAGCTTATGTGCACTAGGCCATCACCCCTCCCTTTCAAACAACCTGTCCCTATTTTGGCTTCTTATTTACTCCTATGAATTGAATCTTGTTTTGTGCCATCTTCAATCTTGTCTTTGTTTATGCGCTAACATAAACTTATAAAGGCGCCTCCAATTATTATTTGTGCGATACATGTTGCATCTAAAGTCGAATCATATTGAATATTATAAGAGCTAATAATGAAATTTGATAGTGAGTTTGTRTGTCAATTAATATGTTATTAGAGCCATTCGTYAAATGATCCATAACGTATTCTACTTGTGTATTGTTGTGACATATTTTAAAGACGATACAATTTTAAATAATATACATATAACGATAGATATGWGTGCTTGTCGATTTCTTCCAACAGACATGCATGTCACAATTTGATACTTTCTTTACTTAGCTATAGATTGATTGCATCGTCGGGATTCGTCGCCGATAGTCACTCATCATCATGTAATGCGGTGATCGTATTTGCAAAATGAGACCTAGCCATATATGATATATGTAATGTAGACATAGTCCAACAAGCTAAGTCGCAATATATTCACTAATGCTACAACATTGCTATGTCGTGCTTCCAACTTCATTCACCAATAAATTTCAACTCACAAGTCACAATGAAATATTTATTTGCAAAAGGTTACGTTGGACCAAACCACCAAAGTAGTCCTTCATTCTCAAGAGTGATGGCCCCTTATTATTATATTATATTATGCCATTTCATCCTCCATATCATATATTTATTTGATTTATTCTATTTATACTATTAATATATATGAGTAAATAATAACGGACCTTCGCATTTAGTAATACTATGGGTTGATTCAACTTGCTTCTTGTTGGTAATGATCTTGTCAGTTGGGTCCTCCTGTCATGCAAATATATAGCACATGTTCCTACACTATTCTTCTAATAGTGTAATCGATCTGAGATGACAATTCACTCTACGATATTTTTATAGTTCAACATCTGACGAAACCAATTACAATAAGAAGATGAGATTTGGTTCAATTTAATGTTTTTTTATTGCATCCATTATTGACAATCAAGGTAAGCTAAGGATGACAATTCAATTCGGATCCGACCCTAGTCCGCTTCGATTCGAGGAGGGAAAAAAATCCGCTTCGATTGAGGGAAGAAAAATACCGCTCTAAATTTGAGATATAATAAAGTCCGACTCCAAGTTGAAAGAGGGTCGGAATCGATACCTGGATCCGGTTCAAGGCCGTCTTAAACAGAAATAATTGAGAGAATATTCATGAGATTGAAATTTAATCGCTCTAAAAATTGCTGAGTGATAATTATACCAAACATGTAACAAACCATTTTTGATCTCCAACTTCAAACAACTAGTATTAAACGTTT